>JAVTVY010021968.1:0-84872 GCA_036873755.1 Hanleya hanleyi
AGGAGGAGAGTAAATAATAACTGACCATCAACAAGCCCCTGTGCTACTATGCCATGAGTCCTCTTACTGAATTTACATGTATACTCTGGGACAACACGGGTCGTACAGCTCTATCCAGCAATAAAACAACCCCTCCCCACTCTCTGTCCACTGCTTTTATCGAGTTTGGCACATAGTTTCATTGTTGTGAAGAGCTGATCGATCTGTCTGCAATCAGTCTTCAAACATCAATGGCCAGTTGAATTTCTCCATTATATTCGTATGTGTCACATGATCGGCAATGTATCATACAGATCACGTGATCCGTATGCAGATAATGGCAGTACCCAGGAGAAATTCAACTAGCCATTGATATCTGAAGACTGCTGGCAGACGGATCAGCTCTTCATGACAATGAAACTATTCGCCAAACTCGATAAAAGCAGTGAGAGTGGGGAGGGGTTGTTTTATTGCCGGATAGCGCCGTACGGCTAATGGAGTCGTGTTTTCCCGGAGTGTACATGTAAGTTCAGTAAGAGGATTCATGGTAGTAGGAACGAACGAAGCCATGTAAACTTGGCTATCCTTGGCTGACCATAACACATTTCTGATCAGAATAAGGTTTAGTGATGTAATAGCTCTATATAGATGGAAAAAACCGAATTGATGTGATATCTGATGGCCATTATTCATGAATAACAGTCATCATATATCACATCAATTCATAGATGGTTTTCTTCATCTGAGCTACGTATATAAATATTCCGTGGTCCATATTAGGAGAACTGCAACTGTATGGCGTCTTTAAAATTCAAATTTGATTGGCTATTTGAAAATCAATACAACCACCACAATTGAATTCACCGCATAGGTCGATCTCATTCATAATCTGCGCCATGTTCTCCCAAATGTGTTTCCCTAACTAGTGATGTCACTCTAGTATCAATGCACTGTCCCGCATAGGTCAGCGTGGTCTTTTGATGTTTGCAGAATGCTGCTTTGATATATTTTTATACGCCTTTACAGACTTCAAATTTGGTGCACAGGATTGTTGGGTGGTCAACCACAAGCCTGTAGAATTTGGGCACATTGTGATGATTTTTGTGGTTTCCATGGCAACATCACGCAAAATGTCCATATGGCGATGTGAACATGATAAAAGCCAAATAGTTTCAGCTAGGGACTTCAAATTTGGCATGCAGGATTGTTGGGTGGTCAGTCACAAGCCTTTTGAATTTGGATACATGACGATGATTTTTGTGGTTTCCATGGCAACATCACGCAAAATGTCCATATGGCGATGTGAACATGATAAAAGCCAAATAGTTTCAGCTAGGGACTTCAAATTTGGCATGCAGGATTGTTGGGTGGTCAGTCACAAGCCTTTTGAACTTGGGTACATTACAATGATTTTTGTGGTTTCCATGGCAACATCACGCAAAATGTCCATATGGCGATGTGAACATGATAAAAGCCAAATAGTTTCAGCTAGGGACTTCAAATTTGGCATGCAGGATTGTTGGGTGGTCAATCACAAGCCTTTTGAACTTGGGTACATTACAATGATTTTTGTGGTTTCCATGGCAACATCACGCAAAATGTCCATATGGCGATGTGAACATGATAAAAGCCAAATAGTTTCAGCTAGGGACTTCAAATTTGGCATGCAGGATTGTTGGGTGGTCAATCACAAGCCTTTTGAATTTGGATACATGACGATGATTTTTGTGGTTTCCATGGCAACATCACGCAAAATGTCCATATGGCGATGTGAACATGATAAAAGCCAAATAGTTTCAGCTAGGGACTTCAAATTTGGCATGCAGGATTGTTGGGTGGTCAATCACAAGCCTTTTGAACTTGGGTACATTACAATGATTTTTGTGCTTTCCATGGCAACATCACGCAAAATGTCCATATATGGCGATGTGAACATGATAAAAGCCAAATAGTTTCAGCTAGGGACTTCAAATTTGGCATGCAGGATTGTTGGGTGGTCAATCACAAGCCTTTTGAATTTGGATACATGACAATGATTTTTGTGGTTTCCATGGCAACATCACGCAAAATGTCCATATGGCGATGTGAACATGATAAAAGCCAAATAGTTTCAGCTAGGGACTTCAAATTTGGCATGCAGGATTGTTGGGTGGTCAATCACAAGCCTTTTGAATTTGGATACATGACAATGATTTTTGTGGTTTCCATGGCAACATCACGCAAAATGTCCATATGGCGATGTGAACATGATAAAAGCCAAATAGTTTCAGCTAGGGACTTCAAATTTGGCATGCAGGATTGTTGGGTGGTCAATCACAAGCCTTTTGAACTTGGGTACATTACAATGATTTTTGTGGTTTCCATGGCAACATCACGCAAAATGTCCATATGGCGATGTGAACATGATAAAAGCCAAATAGTTTCAGCTAGGGACTTCAAATTTGGCATGCAGGATTGTTGGGTGGTCAATCACAAGCCTTTTGAACTTGGGTACATTAGAATGATTTTTGTGCTTTCCATGGCAACATCGCGCAAAATGTCCATATATGGCGATGTGAACATGATAAAAGCCAAATAGTTTCAGCTAGGGACTTCAAATTTGGCATGCAGGATTGTTGGGTGGTCAATCACAAGCCTTTTGAATTTGGATACATGACAATGATTTTTGTGGTTTCCATGGCAACATCACGCAAAATGTCCATATGGCGATGTGAACATGATAAAAGCCAAATAGTTTCAGCTAGGGACTTCAAATTTGGCATGCAGGATTGTTGGGTGGTCAGTCACAAGCCTTTTGAACTTGGGTACATTACAATGATTTTTGTGGTTTCCATGGCAACATCACGCAAAATGTCCATATGGCGATGTGAACATGATAAAAGCCAAATAGTTTCAGCTAGGGACTTCAAATTTGGCATGCAGGATTGTTGGGTGGTCAATCACAAGCCTTTTGAACTTGGGTACATTACAATGATTTTTGTGGTTTCCATGGCAACATCACGCAAAATGTCCATATGGCGATGTGAACATGATAAAAGCCAAATAGTTTCAGCTAGGGACTTCAAATTTGGCATGCAGGATTGTTGGGTGGTCAATCACAAGCCTTTTGAACTTGGGTACATTACAATGATTTTTGTGGTTTCCATGGCAACATCACGCAAAATGTCCATATGGCGATGTGAACATGATAAAAGCCAAATAGTTTCAGCTAGGGACTTCAAATTTGGCATGCAGGATTGTTGGGTGGTCAATCACAAGCCTTTTGAATTTGGATACATGACGATGATTTTTGTGGTTTCCATGGCAACATCACGCAAAATGTCCATATGGCGATGTGAACATGATAAAAGCCAAATAGTTTCAGCTAGGGACTTCAAATTTGGCATGCAGGATTGTTGGGTGGTCAATCACAAGCCTTTTGAACTTGGGTACATTACAATGATTTTTGTGCTTTCCATGGCAACATCACGCAAAATGTCCATATATGGCGATGTGAACATGATAAAAGCCAAATAGTTTCAGCTAGGGACTTCAAATTTGGCATGCAGGATTGTTGGGTGGTCAATCACAAGCCTTTTGAATTTGGATACATGACAATGATTTTTGTGGTTTCCATGGCAACATCACGCAAAATGTCCATATGGCGATGTGAACATGATAAAAGCCAAATAGTTTCAGCTAGGGACTTCAAATTTGGCATGCAGGATTGTTGGGTGGTCAGTCACAAGCCTTTTGAACTTGGGTACATTACAATGATTTTTGTGGTTTCCATGGCAACATCACGCAAAATGTCCATATGGCGATGTGAACATGATAAAAGCCAAATAGTTTCAGCTAGGGACTTCAAATTTGGCATGCAGGATTGTTGGGTGGTCAATCACAAGCCTTTTGAATTTGGATACATGACGATGATTTTTGTGGTTTCCATGGCAACATCACGCAAAATGTCCATATGGCGATGTGAACATGATAAAAGCCAAATAGTTTCAGCTAGGGACTTCAAATTTGGCATGCAGGATTGTTGGGTGGTCAATCACAAGCCTTTTGAACTTGGGTACATTAGAATGATTTTTGTGCTTTCCATGGCAACATCGCGCAAAATGTCCATATATGGCGATGTGAACATGATAAGCCAAATAGTTTCAGCTAGGGACTTCAAATTTGGCATGCAGGATTGTTGGGTGGTCAATCACAAGCCTTTTGAATTTGGATACATGACGATGATTTTTGTGGTTTCCATGGCAACATCACGCAAAATGTCCATATGGCGATGTGAACATGATAAAAGCCAAATAGTTTCAGCTAGGGACTTCAAATTTGGCATGCAGGATTGTTGGGTGGTCAATCACAAGCCTTTTGAATTTGGATACATGACGATGATTTTTGTGGTTTCCATGGCAACATCACGCAAAATGTCCATATGGCGATGTGAACATGATAAAAGCCAAATAGTTTCAGCTAGGGACTTCAAATTTGGCATGCAGGATTGTTGGGTGGTCAATCACAAGCCTTTTGAACTTGGGTACATTACAATGATTTTTGTGGTTTCCATGGCAACATCACGCAAAATGTCCATATGGCGATGTGAACATGATAAAAGCCAAATAGTTTCAGCTAGGGACTTCAAATTTGGCATGCAGGATTGTTGGGTGGTCAGTCACAAGCCTTTTGAATTTGGATACATGACGATGATTTTTGTGGTTTCCATGGCAACATCACGCAAAATGTCCATATGGCGATGTGAACATGATAAAAGCCAAATAGTTTCAGCTAGGGACTTCAAATTTGGCATGCAGGATTGTTGGGTGGTCAATCACAAGCCTTTTGAACTTGGGTACATTAGAATGATTTTTGTGCTTTCCATGGCAACATCGCGCAAAATGTCCATATATGGCGATGTGAACATGATAAAAGCCAAATAGTTTCAGCTAGGGACTTCAAATTTGGCATGCAGGATTGTTGGGTGGTCAATCACAAGCCTTTTGAATTTGGATACATGACAATGATTTTTGTGGTTTCCATGGCAACATCACGCAAAATGTCCATATGGCGATGTGAACATGATAAAAGCCAAATAGTTTCAGCTAGGGACTTAAAATTTGGCATGCAGGATTGTTGGGTGGTCAGTCACAAGCCTTTTGAACTTGGGTACATTACAATGATTTTTGTGGTTTCCATGGCAACATCACGCAAAATGTCCATATGGCGATGTGAACATGATAAAAGCCAAATAGTTTCGGCTAGGGACTTCAAATTTGGCATGCAGGATTGTTGGGTGGTCAATCACAAGCCTTTTGAACTTGGGTACATTACAATGATTTTTGTGCTTTCCATGGCAACGTCACTCAAAATGTCCATATGGTGATGTGAACGCGATAGAAGCCAAATAACTTTCAGCTAGGGACTTCAAATTTAGCATGCAGGATTGTTGGGTGCATGTACCTCTGTTCGTTCATGGTCAACCGCAAGCCTAGAATTTATCATATATTATTCTTTACAAGCCACTGCTAAAGCATCTCCTGCATTCAACCAAATCTTTCAGGCTTTTACATATATGCCTTTTTTCATTCATTGTGTACCAATATACACTGACTAAAACTGTCTGACTTGGGGGTTGTTGCATCTTTTAGGTGCTGCCTCGTGTTACTCATGTCTTACATACACAACGATGATCAAAACTTTCAAAGTTTTAATATTATTTAAGGGTTCTACCAAATACCCCCTCCACACTTGGCATGAAAACATAGACAATTTTGGATTTTTTGACTTTTTAACATAATACAACAGATGTGAAAAATGTAAAAAAGCCATAACCTCTGACCCATGATGGCAGTCCGATTACAATCACATCATATAATATTGACTAGTTGGTTGTGTCAGACGTCTAAGTGACGTACGTTGCACAACAATTGGGCACGATGACATCATCATGATGTCAACAAAGGCATCAAATTTTAGCTTCGTGACATTGTTGGCGTTACAATGGAAATGTTAACCAGAACATTCACTGTGATTGCTCGCTTCGAATGATCGTAATCAGACTCCGATGTCATGGGTCAGCAGGTCACAGCCTTTGCCATTTCCGAACAGATGTGGTAATGGAAGGTTTCAAGTTTGTTCCACCATTCCCAGAAACAGTAAACTGCTATTAAATGTCAAATATAATGTCTTACAACAATTTAGCATGAAAAAATTACGGGGTGTAAGAAGGATTTGGTAGAACCGTTGATATCTGTTCACTTCATTTTGTTGACGTTCAATTGACATTTATTGTTTTTACTTATCAGCCGATGATGCCGGGTTGGAGACTCAAGTGTACAACAACACTGTGTGTAAGACTCCCCACCTTAACGAGTTAGCACGGAGAAGTATCGTCTTCAAACATGCCTTTTGTTCCGTGAGCAGCTGTTCACCCAGCAGGTAATTCATGTAGTATAGTTATTCCTACATGTATATTTTTTCAGGCATCATTGGATAACTAAGTCTGCAAGAGATAAATCATTCAAGTCCATCAAATGTTTTGCCATCACAATATTTTCTGGTCAGGTTCTTGAAATCCTAGAAAAGTTACAAATTTTTTTATCACGTTCTGAAAAAAAAAAAATTTCCTTTGCCCTATAAAAATATCAAGATTTTTTATCCATGTATGTTACTGTTTGTTGATAAAGGATGATTTTCCAATATATAGCTGTGTTATTTCTACTGCTTAGCGAATCTTTTAGCCATTCGTACAGAATCTTACTACCCGTATTAGTGAAAATACTTCTGCCAAGGCTTCTCTGCCGTGAATGGCTTGCTTTTCCACCAGAATCCAATTAATTCACGAGAATCTAAAAGATTCCTGTAAAATTTTAGCAATCTGTATAGTAATGATATCACTGGATTCCCATGGATTTCCCAAGAGTTAGACTGTGAGAATCCCTTTGGATTCCCATAAATTTTGATAGAAAATGACCTGCGGGGTACTGCAAGTATTTCTCATGGACAGATACATCTGAATCTTCAAGCATGGAGAAATCTTTCTTCACCTTTCCTGATGGATCAGGGGTGAATGAGTGCATGGTCTCCTCTGTTTTCATTCAACTCTTGCTCTATTTCTTCTAATTTTTCGAACAGAATTTTTAGACTTGGAAGCAGAAAAAAACCATCTCCATGTGAACTGAGTCTAAATAATGTGGCATGGATATGTTATTTATCCCAACAATTGAAAAGTTAGCTAGTGAAATTTGTAGAATGTTGGCAGAATTTCTCGCCACAGATGCCTGAAGTTAACTTTTGCCTTCTGAATAATTAGAAAAAATAGAGTATACAGTAACACTTCTAATAATTCAATCCCCCTATCAATATTCAATCACCGCCAATTTTGGGAACAAAGTTCAATTGGTGGTTCTAATAAATTTGATACCCTCTAAAATCATTTTAATAACAAAGAAATAATGCATTCTATGCATGAATTTAAACTGTATGGGTTTTTTTCCAGCTTTCTGTTCTAATAAACTTGATCAACCCCAGATTTTATGATGGAAAATTTTACTTCCTGTAATTGAATTATTAGAGAGATTATTGTAATACTTTGTTCTGTATTTCAGGTCCACCATTATGAGTGGCCTCCCTCAGCATCAGAATGGAATGTATGGTCTACACCAGGGATACCATCATTTCAACTCCTTTGACAAAGTGAAAAGCCTCCCGCTTATTCTTCAAAAGGCTGGAATACACACAGGTCTGTATTTCCATG
This sequence comes from Hanleya hanleyi, assembly GCA_036873755.1. Taxonomy (NCBI): domain Eukaryota; kingdom Metazoa; phylum Mollusca; class Polyplacophora; order Lepidopleurida; family Hanleyidae; genus Hanleya; species Hanleya hanleyi. The sequence continues at coordinate 7,718 of JAVTVY010021968.1, forward strand.
GGTATTTTTGTGTATCTCTTTTATGTGTATGTTTGTGTATTGCAGCAAACAATATTTAATCCATTAGATTCCAATTTTGAAGAAAATCCAGCATGGACATGTTCAAATTATCTCCCCTGATGTGATTATCATGATTATCTCCCCTGGTGTGATATTGTACTTGCATACCCGTTTAGAAGCAGCTCTTATTCTTTGGTGATAACTTCTCTCACCTAACTTGCCTTAATACATACTTTTTTAACAGCTTGATAATATTCAGAGATTTTCTAAGCTCAAATTAATAATATATACATTCTAAATCAACTTGTTTATGATTAGCTTTTCTAAGTTTTCGTCAAGATATGCCCAAAATGTTCTCTATTCATGTATGCTGGATCTTCATATTTTTGCAGGTATAATAGGGAAGAAGCACGTTGGCCCGGAGCATGTGTACCCATTTGACTTTGCTGAGACAGAGGAGAACAACTCCATCATGCAAGTTGGTAGAAATATAACTCTGATAAAACAACTTGTGAACAAGTTCCTCCAGCAAAAGCAGTCCAAGTAAGTTGAATGCTTTGAAATGTGATAAACGCAAAACATTTTCACCATGATCATGTATCAAATTACTTCATGATATTGCGCTATGGAGTATACTCCAGAAAATAAATACCAGTTCACGGTAAGTTGACTGCTCATACATCATGGACATAGAAGTGGAGAAGTGAATAAGTTAACCTTCGCATATTGCAATGAAAATAGTCAATTTAACGCCATGACTGTAAGGATCATTCATTGGTTGATTTTCTTATGCATTTTGAACCACCTGTGTACATGAGAACCACAGATTCCTAGTCGCAAAGTTTTAGAAAAATATATAGCCTGCTATTTTTTCTTTTGTTTTTTTTTAATTAGCAGGCCATGGTTTACATCGCCTGCTGTGTCAAAATTTTGGCCTGCTTTTAGCCAATAGCTGGCCGTCATTTCATACCCTGCAAAACTTTGAGAGATGTGTAAACACGAATAAAAAAAAGGTGTAAAAAAGGGGGGAAGGGGGTACATTTATTTTATTTGCTGCAGGCAATAAAAAGGGTTGACAGCACTAAAATAATGTGATGCTGCCTGTGAAGCTAGTAATTTATTTTTTATTCAGCCTCAGACACAATCAGCATTATGGAGATGTTTTCCTCAAATGAAGAAGAGATAGGATAACTTCCGGCATGTAGCATCCTATTATGCTGATTCTGATGTTTGACAGTGACTGGAAGCTTTTCGCTATTATATTTAGGCTTTTTATTTAGGCTTTATTATTTGAGCTGTGCAAATGATTCAAAAAAAAACTTTTGCTGATGAGAAACATTTTTTTTTCAGACCATTTTTTCTTTACATTGGCTTCCACGACCCGCACCGGTGTGGTCACACGCAGCCACAATTCGGGAACTTCTGCGAAAAGTTTGGTAATGGTGAACCCGGGATGGGGAAGATCCCGGACTGGACACCGACACTTTACAAACCTGAGGACGTGATAGTACCATACTTTGTACAAGATACACCCGCGGCCAGACAGGACCTAGCTCACCAATATACCACCATCAGCAGACTCGACCAAGGTAAAGCTGACCCAATTCTTTAAAGGTGAAATGCAAAGGTTTTCATATTTTCCTTTTTATATTCTTTATGGGATAGTTAATGATGAAACTATCTTCATGTCTACTTCGTTTGATTTTAATTGAAATATTTTATCTTTGCGTTTAGAAAAGTGCACCGAAGCAGGATTTCATAGGTTTCACATCTTACTACCGTTAATAGGCTGGAAAATTCGCTCAGAAACTCAATAGGCAAACCAAGAATCACGTTAGATTTATGAAAAATTCAATTCTGACAAAAGTGTTAATTCTAAAGTATTGAGATACTACACATTAAGGGGGTAAAATTGTAGAAAAAATTGAATTTTGATTGAACAAAACTCAATTCAGCGTGAAAAAAAAACTGAATATTTTGACGTCTATGAACCCCTGCAAAGTTGTTATCTCAAGCTCAGTCGATTTCAAAAATGGTATCAGTATTGCTTATCTGCCCTTGTTTGACGCTGGTTTGTAACGTCACATCGGACCACCTCGCTGGACATCATTATTGAAACGTTCAGTCTTCAGGAGTCTGGTCTTATGTGATGTCACAGTCAAGAGAAGATAAGCGATGATGATTTGTAAATCAGAATTTAACTTTTTAAAAGCTACTAGAAGAAAAATACTTCATTTTCAAGTAAGCGAAGAAGATTCACCGATATTTTTATTATTATTCAAGCAATATAACATATATAAATGAGAATCTAAAAACCTTAGCATTTCACCTTTAAACACTTTAACATTCATGTGATTTTCGGAGGGAACATACATGGAGCATTCTAATTTGACCTCATGCAGATTATGTCTGTACCTCACAATATTTCATGGGGAGTCATTGCTAAAGCATTTCCAATATTTGACATTGCGTACAGCTCAAGTTTTACACCTGGTAAAAAATGGAGGCAAGTCTTTATAAGAACTGAATTTGACCCCTGAATAAAAAAAATAATATAAAAATAATAGTTTTCAGTGGTACAGTCTGTAAAATGTCTTTGAATCTTTGTAGGGCTAAGAAGTCGCAACCCTAGGTCCGTATTTTAGTGTACCAACACTTTAAGATCATGGCAGCTCATGAATGAATTGATTTGTATTGTAAGACTAATTATCTGTTTGATCAGTTCAGAAACTTCTCTTTTCATCACCATAAACACTTGGATCCCATTTCATGAAGTTATCCGAAGTTAAAGAGGTAGTAGCGTGATTTTAATTGTTCGGGTAAACTGAACAGCACGATCACTTGCAACATTTGCCAAAAGATTTAAAGTTGCGAAGTCTTGTATTTCTTATCGGGACCAATATTGTTAGATTCTTCAATTCGGTGTAGTGAATTAGATGAAAATTGGAAATGACTGAGGTGACGTCAGATAATGTGACCAGGTGTCCATGACATCACGTTAGCAGCCGTCACAGTGCAATAAAAATTTTAAGAGAGAGTAGGACATTGTAAAGTGTCATGCCCGGAATGCCAATGCACGTTTTGTGACATCATCTCCGGCACTAGAGCCAAGTACAGGTGCTGTCATGTTTTTCGGAGAATGTCAGAAGTGTGATCTCAATGCTCGTGATATAAAAAAATGAGGCCACAGAAAAATCTTCACAATAGTTTATCTCAACTACTAAATAACTTTTATCAAAATATGTTATTTGCTGAATATTTTATAACAATTCATTTCATGTGCTGACATCCATTTCTCACTTTAGAGATCGCCACTGCAAGTCATGCATGTTCTGGAGCAAACAACATTATTAACAAGAACTTTGGTTGATCTTGTCAGTTATGATTGCTTTGGGAAAAGCCAGGGAAAGGACTACTGGCTTTGTGAAACTTGCCCCCTACTTGTATGTCTACTCAAACTATCCTCACAACCTGCTGTTGTCTATCCCATTTTACAGGAATCGGCTTGGTGATTGAAGAGTTAAAAGCAGCTGGTCACCTGAATGACACCCTCATTCTATACACCTCTGATAATGGCATACCGTTCCCGAGTGGGCGCACGAACCTGTTTGACCCGGGTATTGTTGAACCTTTCCTGGTCTCTTCTCCAGATCACAAGGACAGATGGGGAGAGGTATGTCTGTTTAATATAGACATTATTCTATCCTAATGATTTGTTCAGTATCATGCTCAAATAAAGTGTAATTAGAATCTTTTGTTCGAAATTTTGGGATTGATTCCATCACAGCCGGTAATTTTTTCTTTTGTTCAAGCAGGCCAATTTCATAAATTTCTCAATTGAGGAATCTGTAATCAGTTTCTTTATAGAGCATGTGATGTAGCCTCATTTCGATAGCTTGGAATGTGTGGGAGACAGAATCGATTGAAAGCTAAATTCTGAAGATAAAACCTCATGTTCTTAATCTGTCTCTTGTCCAAACCTCTTCATCTTCTCAAGACAAGGCATATCCTGCCACAAGCTTTACTCTCCCGGGAAGTGTAAGGGCTGGTCTTGCCTAGGTTAGATGAAACCTCTTGAAATTGAAGTAGTGTCTACACCAATCTGATTAAAACGCAGACTTAATAAACCGCTCCTCTATCGGACATGTCGCTGATTAAGATCTGGGACAGTTCCTATCTTAAATCTGTCGCGCATGTCAGACTGGCGACCAATCACAGTCCAGCCTCAACCGGCGAAGAGCTTGTATTGGCGCTTTCCATTCGGAGGCAAAGCCAGCATTGCTCGGGCACAGTAAATGGAACGTGCACAATCAAGGCATTGCCAGCAGCCACGCCGACTACGCGAAATGGAAAGCGCCCTATATTCAGTGGCGGCCAAGTTCAACGGGCGAGATGAAAATTATGGTGTGCCATGCGTGCCCGCATTAAAGCAGGAGCAACTGCAGATGTTTTCTTGCATGCTACGTAAAAAGACACTGTATAGCCGTTCTTCCTACCGGCTACGGGATATCTTTATGTTGCCGAGTGTAAGGACGAGACGGAGAAATTTCCAACCCCCATGCAGGCAGCTAACGAAGTTCTTGCTGTCGACTCCAGTTCATGAGCGATCAACGAAGATTATTATTTGCTCCCCGTTGCTCTCTTTACTCCCCGTTGCTCTCTTTATTTAATGACAGACCAGGCGAAAAGATCAAGGGATATTTCTTGCACTTCAGGATATAGAGGTACGGTTATTTTCTCTCATACAATCAGTTCATAACTGCATCACAACAATAACGGAGATTAGGGGATTAGCCGTCACGCTATACTACGAGCCGTCTCATTGGGCGACTATTTGACCCGGAAACTATTCGATTCGGAGTTCATCTGACGGATTTGTTATAGGAACTGTCCCAGATCTTAATCAGCGACATGTCCGATAGAGGAGCGGTTTATTAAGTCTGCGTTTTAATCAGATTGTGTCTACACTATCTCTGAACAAAATAAGTATTCAGACTTAGTGATTGAATTGTTATATTAGTGGACCTCGAATAATTCAATCATTTGAATGTACTCTACAACAGAATGAATGAACAATTGAATACAGGCCTATACACGAGGACGTTGACTTCGAAGACATTAGCGAGAAGCATTTTCTAGATCACTATTCCTACGAAGTAGGCTCTCATTTGCAAATTGTCCGGTAATGAGTCAGTCAGTCCATCCGAATCCTTTCGTCGACAAAATAAGGAGAACCGTTGACATTAGAACCTTGATTTTTGGCACGAACATGCATTAGGGGACTGTCACCAGCAAGTTCTGAGTTGACCTACTTTTGATGAAAATTTCTGGTGATTTTTGATGAAAATCGCTGGTGATTCTGACTTGGGCAGTGCCCATCTTAATATAGGCAGGATTTCAACTGGGGGTGGGGATTTCCAAGACTTCAGTTCACGTCGGAGTCCTAATGCCTACCGTACTTCATAGGTCCTGTGACGTTTAGTCACACTGCTCATGTTTTGACTGATGTGTTCTATAAAATGCTTCTCTCTTACATTTTTGGAGTCCCCCACCTCTTGTATTATGCCAAGTTAATCATTGAATCCCAACGCTTTTGGTAAAGACGAGTATGATAAATTTCTGATTACTGTATCATTTTAGACGGGAATCTATGCCACTGAACTGATGTTTACGATAACCATTCTGTTTCTCGAATCACTGAACATCATCCCGAAATTTTGGGTCAAATTCTGAAACTTTATCATCAGCTGAACTCAAGAGAAAATAAATAATGTTGTAAACTGTTAGTTTTATTATTGTTTTGTCTCCACAGGAGAGTGATGCCTTGGTGAGTCTACTAGACATTGTGCCGACGGTGTTGGAGTGGTACAACTTGAAGTATCCCAACTACAGTCTATTCCAGCATAGACGCGTGGAGCTGAGTGGGCAGTCGTTACTACCACTGCTGTCAAGGTCGGGGACCGTACAGGACAGAGACACAGTGTACGCTAGTCAGAGCCTCCATGAAATCACGATGTACTACCCTATGCGAGTCATTAGAACTAGACAGTACAAACTTATACATAACCTCAACTTTAAAATGCCATTTCCTATTGACCAGGACTTCTACCTCTCTCCGAGTTTCCAGGATCTGCTGAATCGAACGCGCAACAGGGAACCCCTGGATTGGTACAAAACGCTGGAACAGTATTATTATCGCGATCAGTGGGAGCTATATGATCTCATGAGAGATCCTCAGGAGTTAAGTAACTTGGCTTACGTAAAAGAATATGACATCGTCTTGAATAAACTGAAGCTGCAGCTACACTCATGGCAGAATTTGACCTCTGACCCTTGGATATGCGCCCCTGGTGCCGTACTGGAGGATACAGGTCCACATAAAGCCGATCCAGTCTGTATGAGCATGGATAACTACCTGGACTGAACTGTTGTTAATTTGAACTGTTGAAAATCATAGAAATTTATTGTTTATCATCCTTTGGTCATTCGCATGGCATCAGATTGTATGCCTCCTAATGTCCGATATATCCTCAGATTGCACTGGGGTTGAAGTTAGCGGTGCGCAGCTTTTGTGCACAAGGCTCTCGACCAATCAGCTGTGTCCGTTTGTAAACGTACATGATCCCTGTGTTGATGAAGCGGGTGGTTGGGTGGGCATGGGTTCCTGTTGCTTTAATGCATTTTGCTGAGAAGCAGCAGGAACTTGATAATGTGATGTCTAACACTGTAATATCACTTGTCTTTACTGCACCATGTAAGCATTCTGTCTGTGTCTTGTGTGCTGTCCTCATTGTTTTATAGGGTGGATGGAGGGTGTCTGGTTCCATGCTGCTTCAAAGATTTCTTCTTCGAAGTAGCAGGAACGCAACTTGGCTGGGTGGTGCTCAGTTGGTTCATCGCAATATAGCTGAAATATTGTTGAAAGCGACGTTAAATTCTATTCACTCACTCACTCTGTTGATCAAAATCGGTATAGACCGAATGTGCATGTACGCCATGTTTTTCAGCTCAGTGCTGTCAGAGGGTGTTACATGCACTGACTTACTTTTAGGACATTACAGTCACAGATTCTGCCAATGAGAGAATGCCTTTGGTTTAAATTACTTTTTCTGTTGTATTTCCAAAGGTCCAATTATTAACAATAATGCTGTCACTTTCATCGCTTCTGTGTGAGCTGATTATTGCCGAAGCACCGAATAAGCTATACAAAAATTAAAGCTGGTAGATAAATCAGCCCCGGGAATGATAAAGTTAATAATAAATTTTCTTGCTGGTCTATTATATGGTAATAAGCTGCAGTGATATTTACTGAAAGCTGATGGTTTGCTATATATACTTTATAGATAGATGGGTGGTCATTCTGACTATATTATCATGATTGTGGAAAACTTACATTTATGCAATTCATAAATTTACAGATTTTTACACATTCTATGGATATTTTACATTTGTGGGTGAAGTGATCTTGTTATTTGATTATTACTGCTACTGCAGGGTAATCTGTAGTAACTATTACCACAGTGTAATGTATAGTAACTAATTTGTAATATTTATTTTCATGTAGGGATAAGACTTGTTCATGTGGTAGTTAAATAAGTTAAGTGAATTTGACTGTATGGAGCGGTGTGTGATTACATAAACCAGACCAAATAACTAAATTACTCAATTGATCAATTGATGACAGTTTTGAGGGATATTTTAAGTTATTTCAATATATTCTGGACTTATCTCATCAGTGGAAAACAGCCTAAACCATTTAAACTATCGATCTGTAATTTTGTTGGAATGTTGTTACCAATGAGTTGATATTCTGAACATTAATTTTTGGACGATACAGATTAAATTTTTGCGTATTCACCAGCATTTTGGATTTTTGTTCCAAATTTTCGCCCATTTCTCCCATCAGATGTGATCTTGTGAGCAGAATACAGCCTAAACTTTTAAAGCTGTGGATTTGAAACTTTCTTCTAGAGCTGTTCTCTCCAATGAGTTGATCTGATTAACTTTTGGTGGTAATAAATTATTTTTTGTCTAATTTACACTAGCAATCTGGACTCATTTTTTTTCTCATTTCCCCCCATTGTTAAAGCTATGGATCTGAAACTTTCTAGGGTTGTTCTCACCATTGAGTCAATGATTTTTAACTTTGGTGATTCTAGATTTGTTTTTTGCCTAATTTACCTGCAGTGTGGACTTTGCCATTTATTGCCTATTTCTTCCAACTGGGCTGATCTCAAAACCGTTCAAGCTATGAGTTTGAAATTTTGTGGGGATGTTCTTACCAATTTAGTAGTCCATCTGATTAAGGTGTGGAGGCTAATTCATGAGTAGAATATAGCCTAAAGTGTTGAAGCTATGGATCTGAAACCGTCTACGGATGTTGAATTTTGTAGGGGTGTTCATACCAGTAACTTGTTAAAGTATAACTGTGGTATTTTGGCATTTCGTCATATCCAAGATGATTCCAAATTATAGAATGTATACCCTATTTCTTGTTTTACGACTTTAAGTTTACCAATTTCAATGTTATCAATGTTATTGCAGTCCACAACGCCACAAGCATGTCGAAACTTGTGACGTTATTATAGAACGATAAACCACGTCGCAATGCAACATTGTTACAAAACTGTTATATTCTCTGCATTGTCGCGACGTCCCACAGACAGTGCAGGACGCTCGAGGTATGATGTCGTTAACATCATCTCTGATGTCAAAAGGGGCAGTGCAGATTCCTCTCTCGGTATAGAAAGCTGCCTTTTGAATCGTCTGAAACAGAATACGAGGTGAAATGTTGGGTGAAAACTTTATTACATTTTGTTATGCACATTGTTTTCTTGAATATGATATACACTGATACAAGTGCCACGTTTACACTTTAACTTTTGGTCTTTTTGATGCAATTTTAATACCGGAGTTGAACTACATCTGTATTTTATGCAAATTTGTATGTGAGGGAGATGTATGCTGAGAAAGAGGCATTGGTGTTCAATGAACTCCAGATGAACTCCCTTCAATAAATCCACTTCTCTTGCCAATGTGTTCATTTCTTGGATAAAATTAATACACATAGCAATTTTAATTCAATTCACCTGCTTAACTCTTTGCCCCATGTTGACGCCATTTGACGCCCTGTTCTAAACCATACAGGCTTTTCTAGGCTACCCCATAGACCTTTTTGGTGATCACCTGTAAATTGTCAGGTACAAATCTATTGGAGGTCTGGGGTCAAACATTTATTAATTTTTTGTATTACTTTTACAGTGACCAATAATTTAGCATGTTTAATATTTTCTGAAATAAAATATTATTTAATGAGGTTAATTAATTAATTTATTACATAAGGCGTCAAATGGCGTCATCATGGACTAGGAAGGGGCGTCAAATGGCGTCACCATGGGGCAATGGTAGTAAGCTTCCATGGGGCAAAGAGTTAAAGGTGAAATGCAAAAGTTTTTAAATTCTCCATTTTGACTCCTATGCAATAGCTTTGGGACACCTCAGTCTGATGTCTGTCTGTCTGTCTGTCTGTCTGATGTCTCTCTGGTTAAAGTTTTCCTCTGGGCTGGTTAAACTGTTTTCCCCCTCTGGGTGGGCTTAAATGTTCTAGGCTTGCTAAACATACTTAGAGGACACATCCAATTCCATGGGGGTAGTCCTCACTGCTAGGAACCCGAGCGCCACCCTCTACCTCCTGAACTAAGCCTCACTCCACCCCATAACATCATATAGTCTGAAAGCTTACATTATTGTACACTTATGGGACACATTCATTCACCTTCTCCAGGGAACTGGGCCCCATCGTCTATCTCCCGAACAGTCTTGCTACCCCCCCATCACCTCATATCTTCTGAAAGCTCACATCATGGGACTCAACAATTATCCCTGCGGGGTAGTCCCGCCTCCAGGGAATTGGACTCCACCCTCTGACTCACCCAGCCCTATAACCTTATGTATTCTGAATGGGACACTTCATTTCCCCTGGGCGTAGTCCCCACCCCCAGAGAACTGGGTCCCACCCTTTTATCTCCCGAAGAAAGCCTTGCCCCACCCCACACTTCATATTCTGAAAGCTTACATCATTGTGCAGGACACATCCATTACCTATCTGGAGGTGGTCTCCTATACTTCCATGGAACTGGATCCCACCCTCTAGCCCCCGAACAAAGCCTCCCCACATCATATAACCTCATATATTCTGAAAATTGCTCACTTATTGGATTCCCCAACTGCAGCCATCACTCAAAATTTTCTTCACAATCCTAACACAAGACTAACTGCAGTATTTGCAGTATGCGAGTCCTAAATGGCTCTGTCATTTTGATTAAATTCTCATATAATACAATGTAAAACTCATACGGTAACATCGTCTGGGATATGGCAGCCCACTCATATGTGGTATGAGCGGTTGGGATGTATTGTCCTTCTCTTGAGTGGAAATTTTCATCCCATGATCAAGTTATATGGGATCCTCTTATTCTCGTTATATTTTATACATGTTTAATCGGAGAAATATCGGTCTATCTACTCTTCTTGGTTTAATTTGAAGAATTTTGCTTCTTAAACATGAGTAGTGTGACTAACGTCACAGGACCTACGAAGTAGGGTGAGGAATATGACTTGGGGGTCCAAGCATAATGTTATAGGTCACCTAAGTAGGTCAAATTTCATCAAAAGTTAGTCAGCTCAGAACTTGCTGGTAACAGTTCCCTAATGCACCTTCATGCCAAAAATCAAAGTTCTAATATCAACGGTTCTCCTTATTTTGCCGACGAAAGTATTCGGATGGACTGACTGACTGACTCACTCATTACCGGACAATTTGCAAATGAGAGCCTACTTCGTAGGAAAAATGGTAGATACGTATCCAAGTCCAGTTGAATTCAGATTTGCAAACCGTCCATCAGTGCTTTTGTCTTTCCTTGATTGTGACATCACGTCGGACCAGCCATGCACCCGAAGATTGAATGTTACAAGTATTGACATCCGCCCTCTGGTATGACGTCACAAACTAGCAAACAAACAAGGGCAGATAATTAAGCGATGCAGATTCCATTACCATACTGGTAACAACTTTGGAACACTTTTCTAAAGCTACTAGGAGACAAACTAACTCACCCATGAAGTTTTTAAATTCATGAAAACCTTTGCATTAATTTTTAATATAAATCACAAATTGATTCCAGCTTTTGACAAATGGCGGATTTGAGAATTTTTAGAGAATTCTTTGAAGGAGAGTACGTGCCCATTATCACAAATTTCATTTTCCATTGATTCCATTCAATAGCTCTCGAGACCTGTGGTTATTTGTAATATCGTACTTCTCATAGCTCTCATATGTTTGATATACGGTACATGTACATGTATTGTGGGAAGTAAACTTTTACCAAATATTGAGAACTGCATACCAAAATCTGTATCAGTGTTAGCGTATTAGCCCTATCTTCAAACAAGATGGCAGGGTTCTTGCACGACCTTGAAAACCTTGAAAATGAAAAGACTTCAAGGAATATTAGAAAATTATGCTAAAGATCTTGAAAAGACCTAGAAATTGCAGGCCTTCAAGTGCCTCCTATATTTCCTATATTTTTGAGTCATTCCTATATTTTACTCAAAACCTCCGATATTTCCTATATTTTGACTTTTTCTCATGAAAACTTTCATCAATGTTCTCTAATGAGTCAAACTGACATGAGGAAATACATTTCAGAATTTTTTTTCGCCCTGTCTTACACTCCTTTATTTCCTATATTTTCCTATATTTTATTCTGAAATTTCCTATATTTCTCCTATATTTTTGCAAATTTTCTCCTATATTTTTCCTATATTTTCACTGTGAGCCACTTGCAGGCCTGAAAATGGGAACTCTTGTCCGCTGTTGTCAATTCAATTGTCAAGTTGTAACTCAAAGTTGTACTGTCCCTGTCGACAGGACAGTAAAAAATAAAAAAAAATAAGAAAATTTATCTGCATGGTTTCAATGACACTGGGAGTATATGCCTTGAAAACAGAAACTATTACCTTGAAAAACCTTGAAACGGCCTTGGAAATTGGAAACTTCAGGGTGTACGAACCCTGGATCTTGTTCAGTTGTTCTCGGGGTGGCTATTTGTAGTACTTGTCACAATTCTCCTATGTTTAATATACATGGGAAGTACACATTTTGCAAAATATTGTGAACAACCTACCAAAATCTGGATCTGTGTGGGCATATTAAACCTATCTTCAAATAAGATGGGTATATAAAGTTTTAAGTTTGCCTAATTTCTACCAGTGGCAACCAGTTTAGCCAGCTCAATTAAGTAATACATTAAGTAATTGGTAGACCTGTAACATGTACTACCCAAGTACTACCTTCAACCTTTATTTCCCCAACAATAATACATCATTGTTAGGAATTAAATCTCAAGGGATTTCTTTTCCCCAATATAAGACAATATCACGTAATTTAAGTAAGTAAGTGAATAAAGATTATTCATCTTCTTATTAATGTGCAGGGCCGTAGCCAGGATTTACAAAAGGGCACATCAGGGGGTTCGCTGTATGGAAAAAGGGGCAAATAGGGGGTTCGCTTCAGTTTGAAAAGGGCATTTATATGAGAAAAATATATAATATTTCTGAAAGGGGGTTTGCCCGAACCCAGAAAACCCCCCTTGGCTACGGGCCTGGTGTGTTGGCTTGCCCAATATAAAGGATAACAAATAAAGGACCTGGAGTGGTTTAATGAGATTTTGGCCCCATAAGGTGCGGTTTGGAGTGTCCAAATGAAATATCATGTACGGAAGAATTTTTGAGCTATCGTAAAGTATATTATGCTCTGTGTATTTTGTAGGCCCTGGGTCTTATGTTTTTTTTAATAACACCTTCTTGAAGTAGTGGATTTGTACAAAATGGTCTATTTTGAGGTGAAAACAGCACATATTTCCCTCTGTAAACATATGAAGACAGTTCAGAATCAAGATAAACTTAACCCCGAAATATTGACCGTGCCAATAGTTTGTTGTTGCCCAAAGTCCAGAACCAAAACCGTGTTTGGGCAATAACAAACTAATGACACGGTCAATATTTCGGGGTTAAGTTTATATTGGTTCTGGACTGTCTTCATTTGTTTACGGAGAGAAAAGTGTGCTGTTTTCACCTCAAAATACATGATCTTGCACAAATCCACTACTTCAAGATGCCGCTATTAAAAAAGCGTAAGACCTAGGGCCCACAAAAAACTCAGAGCACAAGACAACATAATAAAATTTACACTAACGAAAATTTTCTTTCGTATGTGATATTTCATTTTGGCACTCCAAACCACACCTCATGGGGGTCAAAATTTCATTAAACCGCACCAGGTCCTTTTTTGATGAATACAAAAAGCAGTACCATTTGATTATCCACCTGTTGACCTAGGCACCTTTAAAATAAAAACATTAATGTTTCCAATCATCACTCGACTGGTTGATGTCTCTCCATCAGATTTTGACTTTAGATAGTCAGATGAAATCCGTGTCCAGTTGGGATTTTTGTCCGAGTTTTTGGCTGTTTTGAGTATTCCAATATGGCCGCGCCCAGGTGAATTTTTCATGCTCGAGGGAAGGAAACTAAACTGGTAATCTCCAGCTATGTGTATTGGTTTGTTCGAGTAATTTACAGGGGTTAGTATCATTGACCAGGCTCTCCACGTTGTTTGGTTGTCGGTTTCATGTGTCACGTCGCCAATGACTTCAAAATCAGCGCAGCAACAACAACACCATGTTGAGTAGTGGTAGAATTATGTCAATCTTCCGTCGAGCTAAATTCGGCCTTACGGCCTCGAATGAGCGCATGTATTCTAAACCTTCACAATAGACTTCAAAGCCAGTCTGATGCAGTTTCACAGGGCCCTGCCAGGTGCCAGACGACGGATAATTTCTGAGAGATTGTCTGGCTATGGTCAGAGTTCTTGGCCCAAGTTAACCTTGCTGCCCCATAACAAACTTCCAGGCATGCCAACAGTCATTGGTCACTGCCTTTTCTGATGTAAACATCTGAGAAAAGAAGGGCTGTCAATGTTGTGCATTGCATCATGGGTTGTTTTGGAGCAGCAAGGTTTACTTGAGCCGAGTTCTCTCCCACACAAAAAACATAAAATGAGAGTGACCACAGGGTTGCGCGACCTCATCCCAGTAAATATATATATTTTTTAATATTTGGCTGTTCTGCAACACATAGCTCACATATATATACTGATGAATAATTTCCCTTCATTGTCAGCCCAAATTTAACTAGATCCATTTCGTTCTTCAAATTTTTTTTTGGGGGCGGGGGGAAGGAGATAGGTACGGTAGCCAAATTTTTACAAACACACAGATTACATCCATGCTTCCTTACTGCAAAGTTATGCTCTCTGTAGACTGCAAATTGACAAAAAATTAATCCTTATCTGCCAGTGTAACATTATAGTGATGCCCAGATAAGAAATCCAAAAAAGGAAATCGACCTGTAAACTTTTCAGTCAAAGCCATAACTGCCATGCCATTTTCAGCCAAATTTTACCGATATGGTGATGTCATTGTCATTATGATCTGTGAAGGTCGTACTGTAGGGTAATCGAAAATTTGATATCCAGTTATCTCAGTATTACTGACAGAAAAGGCATTGTATGGGCAGTGTACATAGGAAATGTATTAGGAAAGTCAATGACCTCTGTTATTCCGCCATTGTTGTTAGTTACTAAGGCACCCGCATTGTAGTAAGGGTGAGTGAGTGAGTGAGTGAGTCAAGTTTAACGTCGCTTTCAACAATATTTCAGTCATATCCCGATGAACTAACAAGGCACCACCCAGCCAAGTTGCGTTCCTGTTGCTTCAATGAAGTGAATCTTTGGAATTACATGCAATCAGACACCTCACCATCTACCCTACAAAACACTGAGGACAGCCCACAAGACAGACACAGGACGCTTCCATTGGTGCAATAAAGACAAGTGCAATTACAGTGCTGGACATCACCTTTTTTTTTATCAAGTTCCAAAATACATTGAGCAACAGGAACCACCCAACCATCTCCTCTCTCCCTCCCCCCGCCATCAATTACTGGTATATAGTATACAACGCGTATATGCGTAAGTTAAACATGAATGCCCCATTGGACCATTTCCGATGGGGTTCAATTTGGATTTTTTATTATAAGGGCATTTAATAGTATAATGGACTGTAAATGGTACACTGGCATCTAAGGATTATTTTTATGCAATTTACAGAGAGCTTAACATCGCAGTAAGCACCAGTGTATATAATGTGTATGTTCATGACCTGTTGGTGAATATTTAGATCTATTTCATGGTTTTTAGGACACGAGACTCCATGTAAAAGCTTGGCTAAAGACGAGGGTGTTAAAAATAGAAGCCAGTGAGTCATACACTTGTTTTGTTTTGCCGGGGGAGTTTGCCTATTTGTATGTTTTGCCTCCTGAGTACAAATTAATAATACCTATACGAGCGAAAAAGGGGAGACAATGCAGGGATGTAACCAGGATATCTTGAGGAGTGGTTTGCTTTCACTTGGAAAGGGCACATCCGGGGATTTGCTTATGAGAAGAAGAGTGACATAGGGGGTACCCTTCTGTCTGAAGAGGGCATTTGTTCAAAAGCAGGGCTCAGCCCTCGTGAACTGAGAAAAAACTTGATCAAGCTTGGTCTACAAACCAGAAATTGTTGTCAACCATTTTGAAAATTTGTTCCTATGGAGATGCGGGAGGCGATCTAAAACCGGAAATGGCTCGATCCTAAGATTTTCACAGCAGATGTAATCAGTATCATTATGATGATTGAAATGAAAATTAAAAAAATTGTACCTTCCATATTTTTTATATCTATCAACATCAATTCTATTTACAACAGGCTGATGTGATATCCGCTCCACAATTGTGAAAGATGGCTCATTTAGTTTGCCAAAAGTTGATCTGCAAAATGGCTGTCCAGTCTACGTCAGGATTGCTTCACAGACCATCTATTCTCACAAGGTTAAAGAATACATGTACCAATGCTAATAGGAATATATATAGCGGAGTTGTGCCAGCAAAACCTTACTGGATTCCCATAGGTAGAAGCGGAATATTCCTGAACAACAAAGGTTCACTGGGTGCTAATTCAGGCCCTGGTAAGACATCTTGGAACCGTTTTCTATTCCTTTCGCCACACTACCAGTACATGTCCTATTCGAGAACACTTAGTTGCAAAGGTTTTGATAAAGGAAGACAACTTCTGCCATTCTCACCATGGAAGTGCTCCTGGAGAAGTATGTCGTCTGGTCGAAATATACGCAAATCCCAGGGAAAGACCACTTCGTTTATTTACCTCAGCGCAGTCTTCATCTTTATGATTGGAGCCACTTATGCTGCTGTTCCTCTTTATCGTATATTTTGCCAGGTACGTAAACTGCAGAATAACTTTCATTTGGTGAAAAAAAACTATTTGTAAATTTTGGGAGGAATTTGCATTACCTCATTCATGCATATAATCCATGTAATATACAATTATGTGATTCCAATGAGGTGATGTTAGAAAAAAAATATTGGTTTTCTCTGGTCCATAAAACTCTGTATTTAGCAAATTGGAATCACATAATTGTTTTATTATATGAAACAATCGCAATTGGTTTGAATTTGACGTTGAATGTGCATATTGAATGTACGCAATAAATATTTATGGAAGAATTATGACTATTCTCAAGATTTTGTTAAGAATATCTCCATAACCGGGTCTGATCATGCAACTGACACCAGCCACGCAACAGTTGTTCGAAGAGATGTCAGTTGCTTGATAGGCTTTGACAGTGATCTCAATAAAAGTTAATATTCACCGGTGAATATAACATTTTGGTCGGTGAATATAACTTTTTGCGAGTCTTCACGTGGCATTCAACGGACCAATTAAATGAAGGAATCACTGCTAGTCATATAATAATGAAAGTTATCCAATGATTCCTCGAATGTCCTTTGATCGTTTCGTTGTCCCCTGTTACTGACCTTCATTTTCCGGATTAGGTCAAAAGAGGTGGAACTCTAATCTCGAGCTTGCATGATCATTGGATAAAACAGTTACATGATAGACACTCGATATGTATGTCAATTATTAGAACAATATTGCACTCCCGGGTGCTTAGCCCCAATTGAGCACAGTATCTTGACAATATTTGATATACATTGTTTCGTGTCATATCATATCTCTCGAACTGAATAAATTTTTGCAATGGGAAAGTTAAAGCTATTTTTACTGAATGATAAGAGTTGCTGCCAAACACTCAGCTGAAAATATGAAGAATATTTCTAGATACATGTAACTTTCAAAATGTCAAACCATGCAATAATTTTTTTTCCTATGGAGTTGATTTTGTTGTCCTGCAAAGTTTGGATGTAAAAGTTGTCTCCCCTTGATTGTAATCTGCCGGCAGTGTCTTCTTTTGTCCACACTGTCAAATAAAACCTGTCTTGGGATGATGATATAATGGTGTACACCTAATGAAAACGAACTATCGAATTTGACTCTGATATTGTGCTAAAGTTGTCAATCTAATTAAAATGAAACCCTATTTGGATATGTCGCTCGAAGGATCTAAGAGGCTTGCAGTAGCTTGAATGTCAACCAATCCTGAGAACGCTTCATAGTGCTGAAGGGAACATTAATGATAGAGAATTTTTGGTTGGCTCAGCCGAATTAGACGACACACTGGTGGGGTGTCTTTTCATGTTGCCGTGGTCCTGACATTGTAGCACCATAATAAGCGGTAGATATATGGACTGGTCTTTGGTGTTAACATTGGGGTAAATGGAGACGGTGACCCTATCTCCCCTTCCTGACTGCAAGAGGATTAGTCCAGATGCGACCGTGATGTCATAATGCTAATAAATGTTCATGACTATGGCGCTCAGAACACCAAATTCAATTGAAATACGTAAGTTCCTATATAGCGACATGTACGATTGGGGAGCATTGATCGGATATTAATTTATTAAGATTGGAGTTGTGTAGGCCTACAGGTAACATCTTTGATCTGAATATTTATTTTATCGACAGTCCACTGGTCGGGGAGGTCAGGCTATCATAGGTTTGAATAACCAAAAAGTGGAGAGTATGACTGCTGTGAAAGAAAGAGTCCTCACGATCAGATTTAACGCTGATGTCGCCTCCAGTATGCAGTGGAATTTCAGGCCGCAGCAAACAGAAATCAAGGTAAAGCTAGCTGAAATTTGGCAGGTTTTGACATCAACTCTTGGGTGGTATTGTAGAAGGCAGCTGGGAAACTGAGTCAAGAGACCATTCTCTATGGGTAACCTCCCTTGATACATAGAGACAATGTTATCAGGTTAGGGCGATCCCGCTCTCTAAAATGGAGGTAAAAAGGGTCGTTTTTGCCAAATAACTTTTGATTCCTAATTAACCAATGCTTCAGAACTTCAGGCGCATTAATTTATCTATTGTTTCATGTCCTAAAATTAATTTGCCATTTGAAGAACCAGTCAATGTTGTTTAAATAGCACGACAGATGTTTCTTCTATTATTATGCAAATTAGATAGATGACAATTAATTGTTTTACTACCATTCGATGCAGATATTTTCTGTGTGCGCCTCAAGTGGATTTTCCTGAATTCATTACGTGAATTGATTTATTTTTTTTACCTCCATTTTAGAGAACAAGATTGCCCAAACCTGGTTATACATCAAAAATGTTATGTACGTTTCATGCTTATATATTTAGTTTTTATCAGGACATGCAACACAGGATTTCAGTGAGATGTCAAAATGTCCTTTCAAGCATCAACATACAGTAATCCCTCTAATAATTCAATCACAGGAAGTGAAATTTTGCACCATAAATTCAGAGGGGTGATCAAATTTATTAGAACAGCAAGCTGAAAGTATGGTTCAAAATCATGCAGATAATCCATCATTTCTTCATTATTCCAATGATTTTAGTGGGTGATCAAATTTATTGGAACAGCCAATTGAATTTTGTCCCCAAAATAGGGGTAATTAAATTTGGATAGGCAGGTTGAATTATTCGAGGGATTACCATATGTGCCTAAATTTAAACTGAATTGTCAACCATTATGTTCACTAAGGGAATATCCCGTTTCCAGTTTGGAGACCTTAAATTTGACATTAATTTAATCAAGCAATCCTTTGGAGAGTCTGTTTTATAGATTTGCTGGCCTAGGTAAAACTGTGTTGTGTATTATATTGTCCAACTACTTATGTCCGCTTTGATGCATTTCCAGTGATTTGTAGCAAATATTCATTTTGTGACATTTCTTCCATTTTGTTTTGACTTCACATAGCTGGTACCAGGTGAGACAGCCTTAGCATTCTACACGGCCAAGAACCCCACAGATAAACCTATCATTGGTATATCTACTTATAACATCGTCCCGTGGGAAGCTGGAGCGTACTTCAACAAGATTCAGGTGAGAATTCTATTATAACATACCTGTTCTTTATAGCCAACATTACATCCTCCGAACTGGGTTTGTCTCCCCGTATGCCGTGTCGATCAACTCTGCCTTCTATCACTTACAGGGGGCGTTTACAGAGGGCGGAAAAACGCCCTGTTATTCTTCACCAAGAAAGGTAGCCTTTCCTGGAGATTAAAATGTGAGATTATCAGAATTGCTCTGTTTCGCAACAACTTGAATTGACCAGAATTAATCAACTGCAACGCATTTGGGGGATTCAACACAAAATATAACAAACAAACGATGGATAGTTCTCACACATTCGCATAAGAAATTAAATATCTCAGTATTTTGTATGTTGATAAGGACTGTTTGGCTGGTAAAGATTCAAGTTTTATGTCACGATGTTTTGTTACAGGGCTATATGTAAAGTGAATGAAGGCAGGGTTGATCGACATGGCTTAAGGGGAGATAACCCTGTTTGGAGGTTGCCTAGATCATTCCCATGGCATCAGACGTGTGTATACCTCTTAATGTCACAAATACCCTCTGGTTGCACTGGGGTTGAAATCAACTGGGGTTGGAAGCTTTTGTGTGCATAGCTCTCAGCCAATCAGCATCGTCCGCTTGAAAACGGAGTGGCATGAAAGAGCTAAACAAGACGACGTACGGCACTATGTGTTCTTGTGTAATGATTCAGCAAAAGGCTTGGTAATTCTTTTAAAAGATATAATACCGGCTGCATTTTTCATCTCATACACATGCATGCTCCCTGTGTTGAGCAAAATCGATATAGACCGAATGCGCATGCACAAAACATTTTTTCTGAACAGTGCAATCAGAGGGTGTTACATCGACATTAAGGAGGTTACAAACTCTGACAATGGTAGAAGGTGTGTAGATTAAATGCTCCAATAGATTACTGCAGGATCTGTGTTTTCTCACCCAGGACAGTTTCCAAAATGGCGCAAACCCGCCCATGTAAAATTTTGAACGGTGATCAAAGGACCTGCCACAGTTTAACAAGGATTTGACCCCTTTGAGGTGTGTTTTAGGTGCCAAAATTCATGCAACTTGTCATCTCTTGAAGTGAAGACATCCCATTATCCTTTCTGTAAGCATTGGAGATCAATTTGAACCAAAAAGGTTTTACACAAAATATTTGTGGAGGGTGGGGAGAGGGGGAGTAGCCCATTCCCTGCTTCCTATGTTTGTTATATTATATCCATTCCACGATAAAGAACACAGGGCTCATATGCCTCCTGGAAAGTCCGTAAAACTCCTGGAATTCAATTGCTAACCTGGAAAGTCCCGAAAAATGCTTAACAATAAAGTTAAACTCCTGGAAGAGCTACAGTTTTGTCTTCCGAGAGAACCAGCGTTCTGATATCGTGTGTTTACTCTGCCAAAATTTGTTCTTGAACTTCGTTAATTTGCTTATCTTGGTTGCATGTTATTGCACTAAAGACTCATGAAAAATTGAAATTATTGACCTGGGAAGTCATGGAAAACTCCTGGAAGTTTTTCGTGCTGTGAGTGGATGATCTTAGTTCATCCATCAGTGAAGAAGAACCTGGGGAACATGTTGAAAACTTTATATCTTCGAATAAATTTCCAGTCCGTTTACCTTCTCAGTCGGTCAGATGTTGTAAAACGGAGGTGGACTGTGAGACCTGCTGTCAATGTTGAAAGATTTTCGAAGTTGTGCATTTGGCATCCTTTTTCAAGCCATTTACACGGACTCTTCTGATATATCAATGTTGTCAACGTGAACAAAAGCCTGTTGTCTAACCATAGTCTGATTCAGACAGTAAATCTTGGTTGTTAAAGTCACCCAACTGCAAACTGTGATTTCGGGAGAATGCCATTCGATACAAATTGATCTGTCAAAGTGTTTGCTTCCCCTCGAGTTAAACACAGTCTTGACTTTTATTAAAATGCCAGTAAACCAGAAATCTCTATTATTTTCTAACAAATGTAACCTAACCATTGAGTGGCGATTTATTATTGATTTTTCCTAAGAGTTGTGTCAGATGTTGAGTGTATAGAACGATTTTGTTGTTCACTGATCCTTTGCTGTTGTTGTTTCAGTGTTTCTGTTTTGAAGAGCAAAGGCTGAACCCACATGAACAGGTAGGAGATTTACTTTTATAACTTTGTATTGGATATATCATTAGAAAATGTCAAGTCCGCCAAGCGACAACGAATATGAAAGGGCGAGTGACATACTTTCATAGTATCAGAAATGAAAGCTGTTACACTTACAGTGCCTTTTCACCATCAAAATGCAATATTGAATCCGTTACATGTACTGGTCCTACCAAAAGACCGCACTGTCTAGATGTCTGTGATGTCAAATATTGGGGTTGTACATGTATGTTTAAAGGTTCCTCCAAATGCCCCTTGCATACTTTGCATGAAAGCAGAAGCTGTGTAAACAACAACTCGATATCTTTTTCTTCAAAAAAATACACAAAAGTCGTTTTTTCAACACAATAAAGCAGATCTGGTGAAAAAAGTATTGAAGCTCTAACCTCTGACCCATGAGGTCAGAGCCTGATTAGGAGATCATGTCGTATCTTATTGACTCGTCAGCTGAGTGGGACATCCTGTTGTGACGTATGTTGCACAGCAATACATGACGACATTATCATGAAGCCAACAGAGGCATTAAATTGTATCTTTGTGACATTTTTGTTGATGCAATGAAAATGTTGCCTAAAACATTCGCTACGATAGCTCTCTGCGATTGATCGTAATCCTTTATTTTTTTAATACTCGGCTTCGGCCATATCCCTAAAGTTCAGTAAACCATTATAGTTTGTAAGGGTTTCGTCAAAAATACCATCTTGCAACAATTTAGCATCTTAATTTTATCCAGCCAATTTCTACGTTCCCACTTCGAACCTGCCATGATTTATCTGACCCCCTTTTCAGTGTTCAAAATTCGAGGTGTAAATTTCACCTTCGAACGAGAGACGAACCAATCAGAAGGTCTGCGTCGAATGAAAGTAGAGTGACATCCTCCTCAATTAGCGACGACATTCCTCCCAATATAGTGTTTGTATTAGCCCACTATAGTGGTCAACCAATCAGTAACGCTCTGGTATGACCAATTCAGGGCTGTAGCCAGGATTTACTGAGGGGTGGTTCACCTTCACTCCAAAAGGGCACACCAGGGGGTTCGCTGTATGGAAAAAGGGGCAAATAGGGGGTTCGCTTCAGTTTGAATAGGGCATTTATGAGAAAAATATATGATTTTTCCGAAAGGGGAGTTCGCCCGAACCCGAAGCCATTTCGAATTTCAAATGTTTTCGAGGTCAGTGATGTCTCGTGTCTATTTATAAGTTCTTTGAACATTGAAGGGACCAGATATATCAAGGGAAGTTTGAAGTGCGAATATAGAAATTCGCTTGATAAAATGAAGATGCAATTTAGCAGCAAATAAGTATGGCGTGGGGGGTCATTTGGTAGGGCCTTTAATAGGCTGGATTTTGAGTACAAGAGGATTCAAGTGAACATAGCACTTGAATCTTCCATCATAATTTGAATGCTGCTAATTTGTCCAGCAGGATGCCGCCTGCGCAAATTTGTGATGCAATTGTTCGAACATCTGGTGGGAGTATTTGTATGAAAGCATGCAGCCCAAATTATAACAAAACAGCTACATATCACATTAAATTCTTCAGCAGTTTGATTTAATACTCAGCTTCATTTCAAAATCATCTGTCGGCAGCTTGTGATAAAAATCTGCCTTGTGGCAGTATCTTGAACCAGTGAATTTATCTGCTCATGTATTTGACCTGGTTGAGTTCACCACAAGGATTCACAGTTTAGTGAAGACTGTCTGTGTGGGTTATTTTCAGCTACTGGCCCCTAAACAAGATGCCAAATTTGGCTGCTGTCAGTTATAAAGTTAAAGTTCGTCTCCTGTTAATTCAGCCTCGGCTCAGATCAGTTTTTACAGTAGTAGCTTTGCTGTAAGACTTGGTCGACCCTCAGGGCATCACTCTGTGTTGGCCCAATTTCCTCATCTTAGATAAGTGCAGTAAATATCATAATCTTTCATGGATTTTTGTCTTGAAGTCTAAGGAGATTTTATCACCACGACGTGTATTTCTGTTGTACATGTATAGTTTCATGAAGAACATTTAATTTCATGCTACATGCATAATTAATTATATTTGTAAGGCAGAATGTGGCTACGGTAATTTCCCTAATAATTCGATCACCGAAAGTGCAGCAAAGATGGCTTATATCTGGCAATATTCTTCATGGCATCAGCTACAAAGTGTCACATTTTGTCATTATATGACTTTTCTTGAATTTTAATGAAGAATGGGAATGTTAATTTTTCTCAGTGTTTGAATAACAGAGTTGAAAACTCAACTTCCTGTGATTGAATTATTAGAGGAATTACCGTATTGAAGAAAAATAATAAATAGCCAGAAACTACAGTGATTTAAAGGTGAAATGCAAAGGTTTTTATAATAGATTCTTCTTTTCACCCCTCAGCCGAAATGTCCTTGGGGTATTGTCGTCATCATGTTTGTCCGTCAGTCACCATTTTGACGTTACCACCATTTCTCGAGAATGAATATGCACAGGAGTTACTTAAATCACACATATGGCCCCAGAGGTGAAGCCTATTGAAAAACCGCGGGATTGACCCACATTTTCCAGGTGACCAGGTCAAAATGTGTCAAGTTTTCACCAATTGCTCGTCACTGTATCTTTAGATTAACTATGCTTAAAGGGCCACCAAACAAAATTCCACAGATATGGAGTGGTCATGGAGTCAGTCAATGACCTATTTTTTCTGGGTTCCTGGGTTAAAGGTGAAATGCAAAGGTTTTTAGATTCTCCTTTTCACATTTTATATAGGTTGAATAATGATAGAAATACCAGTCTATCTACTTTACTTGGTTTAATTTGAATTATCTTGTTTGCTAAAATCTTTTTAAAAATTGGTACCTCTAGCACAGCTGAATTCAGATTTGCAAAACGTCATCGCTTATCTTTCCTTGATTGTGACGTCACGTCAGACCAGCCGCCCGGAGACTGAACGTTACAAGTATTGACGCCCGGCCAGATGGTCTGATGTGACGTCACAAACGAACGTCAAACAAGGGCAGATAAGCGATGCGGATTTCATTTCTGAAATCAGCCGGGCTTGAGATGCCAATTTTGAAGCACTTTTCAAAAGCTACCAGGAGACAAAATACTTCAAATAAAACCAAACAGAGTATTTTGGGCTGATATTTCCATCATGAACTAGCCCGCGAAGAATATAAATAGGGAAATATGAAAACCTTTGCAGTTCACCTTTAAAGTAGGTTCATATGTCACCATTTATTATCTGAAGAATGAATTTACCTGGAAGCCCCAAACTTGCATACATGCATGTGGTCACGGAGCAGAAGCCTATCAAAAAATGATCTATTTTGGGGGTATCAATATAGTACCGGTATCCTTTTGTCACGATTGTTTTTTTAAGTACCATAACTCAAGGATGATAAGGAATAGGCTTACTAAACTTGCACTTGACCGGGTAAGAAAATTTAAGGCCTCCGCTCCGACAGCTTGCCATAAGATGCAACTAACTGGGGCATCTTTGGGGTTCAGGATGTAAAAATGACTACGACTCTACCTGCGGGGTATTGTGTATAAAAAGGAATAGGACCCTACCCGTGGGGTTCCCCAGTGTGAAAAGGAATAGCACCCAAGCATCGTGATCTATGACTCAAAGATATTGAAAGCAGAATTGAATCATAATCACTCACTTGTGGCCATCAATTGCTTGTTCGCCAACCAGGGCGCTATTTAGATACACCCAAGGCCGAGGGGTTCTCAGTGATTTGCACTGTTTATTGGGCAGGAAATAAGTGGTAACTTGTCATTCAGGTTGCCAGCAGGTTACCTCTCGCAGAAATTCTGCAACCTGTGTACCCATAAACATGGCAATGTGGAGTGCAGCAACAACCAATAATGATAAATACCCTGTCAGGTTACCACCTCAAATTTCTCGGTAACTCGTAAATTGGTTGCCTTGTCCAATCCTTATTTCCTGCCCTGGATCATTTGTTACCCCTCGGGCAGATTCTGCCCGAGCGGTATTGTCGTTGCCTCCATCGTCTGTCCGTCCGTCCGTCCGTCCAGGCGTCTGTCCGTCTGTCCATCATATCATTGTAAACACATTATCTCAAAAAGTCCTTCACTTACAACAATGAAACTTCATACAGTTGTTTAATACAGCCAGTACCAGAAGCCTATTGAAAGTCGGTGCCATTGGATGTGTTTTTCAGGAGTTATGCCCCTTTATACATGTCTGGCTGTTTTTATCCTTGTAAACACATTATCTCAAGAAGTCCTTCACTCACAACAATGAAACTTCATACAGTTGTTTAATGCAGCTAGTACCAGAAGCCTATTCAAAGTCGGTGTAATCGGATGTGTTTTTCAGGAGTTATGCCCCTTTATACATGTCTGTTGGTCCATATCCTTGTAAACACATTATCTCAAAAAGTCCTTCACTCACAACAATGAAACTTCATACAGTTGTTTAATACAACCAGTACCAGAAGCCTATTGAAAGTCGGTGCCATTGGATGTGTTTTTCAGGAGTTATGCCCCTTTATACATGTCTGTCTGTTTTTATCCTTGTAAACACATTATCTCAAAAAGTCCTTCACTCACAACAATGAAACTTCATACAGTTGTTTAATACAGCCAGTACCAGAAGCCTATTGAAAGTCGGTGTAATCGGATGTGTTTTTCAGGAGTTCTGCCCCTTTATACATGTCTGTTGGTCCATATCCTTGTAAACACATTATCTCAAAAAGTCCTTCACTCACAACAATGAAACTTAATACAGTTGTTTAATACAGCCAGTACCAGAAGCCTATTGAAAGTCGGTGCCATGGGATGTGTTTTTCAGGAGTTCACACAAACCTGTGTGGATTGCTGTGAATAGACAGTAATCGTTCGACTACATCTACTATAGGTAATCACTGCTCTATTGCTATATTGTTTTGTCTGTCTATGATCTATATCATACAGGTAAAATTATGCCCACCCCAAATATGTGAGTTGTTGGGGTCAGAAACATTATTTCCACAATTGCTCTGGGCCCGGCCCGAGGGGTCCCGATGGCGACAGCCACATGTTATATTTTATACTAGGTTGAACTTGAATAATGATGGAAATACCATTCTATCTAGTTGGCTTGATTTAATTTTAAGTATTTTGTCTGCTAGACGCTTTTACGAAGTTCAGGGTTGTGCACTACCTTGAAAAGCCTTGAAAATGACAAATTAGAATACAAGGCCTTGAAAAACTTTGAACATTAGAAAATTGTGCTAAAGACCGTGAAAATGAGAATTTCTGTTCATTGCTGTCAATTCAGTTGTCAAGTTGTAGCTCAAAATTGTACTATCCATTGCCGTCAGATGGCAAAATTAACCTCGTCATAGCGATATATTCTTTAATTATCCAAAAAGAATTTCCAAGCCTGTTTGAAAAACAGTGTATGAACAATGCATTCGTTGACATGACGTTCATACTCATCTATGATACTGGAAGTAATATGTCTTGAAAACCGGAACTATTACCTTGAAAAGACCTTAAAAAAGCCTTCAAAATTGGAAGCTTCAGGGTGTAGGAACCCTGAAAATTGGTACCCTACGCTGGAAGTCCAGCTGAACTCAGATTTGTGAATCATCATACGCTTACCTTACCTTACTTGTGACGTCAGACCAGACCAACCATTCAAAGTCCGAACATTACAAGTTTGGCGTCGGGGTCAGGTGGTTTGATGTGACATCACAAACCAGCGTCCAACAAGTGCAGATAAGTGATGCAGATTTCATGTCAGAAATTGGCCCGGCTTGAGATACCAACTTCGGCGCACTTCTCTACTTGGAGACAACTTACTTCAACTAAAACAAAACGAAGTAGATGGGCTGATATTTCCATCTTGAATTAACCCACTAAGAATATAAAACAAAAACATATGAAGAAAAAAAATTCCATATAAACTTGAGGCAATTATTTCCTCCAATTTCCTCATTTACATGTAACTGCACAGAAGAATTCCAATTGTGAACTTCATATATTTGGGGGTGGGAATTTATTGGGAAATTTACTGTATAGTGGGGTTTAAAGGATACTATGTTATAACACTTGGCAAGAGTTGGAACATCTGGACTTCTCATTAAGTCATGATGTGATGTTGTTTCCAGGAAGTTGGACTCTAACCAAAGTATGTTCTACTTAGCCTGTGTATCTACTTCAGATTCCATGTCCTCATTCTTCGTTGATATTCTATACAGACGCCATTGTTTAAAGATGTTTCGATTCATTTTCGAGATATTCAACTTGTTTATTCTCTGTACAGTCTGGGACAATAGTGTTCGTGATGTGCACAACTCTATCTACCATGCATAATATTTCATATCATGACCTTTATAACAGTACATGCATCTTGTTCACCATATAATTACAATGACGTACGGCAATTTTTGCACGAAACCTTAATTTGACCTCAGTTTTGGTTTCTTTGAAAGCAGTACATCGTAAAATAATCTCTATAACATCAGTACATGGATGCATTGTCGGCTGTTTCCTTGTTTAAGTTTTGCTTCCATTTCCTTATATGTTGCATCAATTGCCATTGTTCACATGTATGTATTTCATTTTTCTGGAAGCTTCTTATTTGCATACAGGAAATAATGTTACATAGAGGCGGCACGTATACCACAAAGATTCCATTATGATTAAATCATTCTAAACATTTAAAACATTCATCGTTTTCTTTTGACTGATAAACTTTTCATTTCCAGTATTTGAAAGTAGCTCTGATACTGAAAATGAGCCTCTTTGTGATTAAAGTTTAATAATAATAATAATAAACTTAATTTAAACACGGACAAACCATCAGTATACACTGGTTTTCGCGGCAGCCGTGGGCTAAAACTGATAATATATAACAATACAATTATACAGTACATAAATACAACAAACTTATCTAAAGAAGAAGCTGTATATACAATTAAATGTCAATTAAGAAATTGTGTATATATAGGGATGAGATGAAGATAAAAAAATATATATAAAAAAATAATAAATAAAAATATATATGGTAATTCCCCTAATAATTCGATCACAGGAAGTGCAGCAAAAATGGCTTATATCTGGATATATTCTTCAAGGCACTAGATACAATGTGCCACATTTTGTCATTATATGACTTTTCTTCAATTTGAATGAAGAATGGGAATGTTACTTTTTGTCTGTGTTTGAATAACCGAGTAAGAAAGTGAACTTCCTGTGATTGAATTATTAGGGAAATTACTATATGGAATATATGGAGTATATGGAATAATTAGTCTGAGAGAGTAAATATATCCATGTAAAACTGTGCACATTTACGCTTAAAACAAGTTAAAGTTTGACAGTGACGGATGTCCACTGGTAAATCATTCCATAGTTTGGCACTAGATTATAGATATACTA
The DNA here is from genome assembly GCA_036873755.1 of Hanleya hanleyi. NCBI lineage: Eukaryota > Metazoa > Mollusca > Polyplacophora > Lepidopleurida > Hanleyidae > Hanleya > Hanleya hanleyi. Next base: position 36,651 of record JAVTVY010021968.1, read on the forward strand.
AAAGAAGATTGATGTAAATTCGTACGACTAAAAGGGATCCTTAATGTAGTTCTATCATAGGATCATAGGATCCTTAATGTAGTTCTATCATAGGAACGAGTCCTGGTACAGATTTTTCTAAAATATTGGATAAATAAGATGGAGCAAGATCATTACACTAAAACAGATTCTTGAAATTTTAAACGATAGCTAAAAGGTAACCATTTGAGTTTACAAAATAAAGTTTTAGATGGAACAGTAAAATCACAGTCTAAAATAAGGCACGTTTCTGAAGACGTTCAAGATGAACAGTGTCATAGACAGTACCGTGCCCCCACACATTACAACAAAAATCAAGATGCAGAAGAATAAAACAGTTGTAAAAGGTTAAACGAGAATGGAAAGGCAGGAAAGGTTTAATCTTACGAAGTAAAAACAGTTTGGAAGAAATTTTCTTGCAAATACTGTCGACTTGATTCGTCCACACCAAATTTTCAGTAATGCCAAGGAGCTTTTCACATTTGGAAGGCTCTAAAACAGTTCCTTCATGGTGTACAATAATTTGATCATTGTCAAGATGACATCTTTTCTGAGTAGTGGTAACTAGCATAGATTTGGACTTTTGCATGTTTACAACCATTTGGTTATCGTCACACCAATTACATACTTGACTGAAACCATCTGACAATGCGTTAGATATCGGTTGTACTTTTTTGCCTTTGGTGGAAACCGTACAATCATCAGCAAAGAGAACACTATCACAGTTGTCAACATACAAGGGTAGATCATGTATGTACAATGTGAACAACAGTGGGCCTAAAATGGACCCCTGTGGAACACCTTTAGATACTCGAAGTCTGCTAGATAATACACCACTGTAGGAAACTACTTGAGATCTATCACATAAGTACGACGATAAAAAGTGAATGAGTGAATCGCTAAAATGATAAATTTTAAGTTTTTGCAATAAAATATCATGACTGACAAGATCAAATGCTTTCTTAAGATCGACAAATATTATACCAACCATAAAACTATTGTCAATAGCATCTGTCCATGAGTTTAACATAGCAGTAAGAGCAGTCTGACATGAATGACTCTTTCTAAAACCAGACTGAGCTGGATGTAAAAGATCGAAATTAGTAAGAAATTCAGAAATATGTAAATGTATATGTTTCTCACTGATTTTAGGAAGCACAGGCAGTATACTAATGGGTCTGTATTTGCCTAATCCGTTTCAGCACCCTCCGTTGCCAGGGCTCATACACCTCTTGGAAAGTCCTTAAAACTCCTAGAATTTAATTGCTAAGCTGGAAAGTCCTGGAAAATGCTTAAAATTAAAGTTAAACTCCTGGAAGAAATACATGTACACTTTCATCTCCTGGGAAAAGCAATCACTGTGCCAAAATTTGATCCTGAACATAAATTATTTTGCTCATCTTTGTTGTGAGTTATTTCACTAAAGACTCCCAGGAAATTGAAATTACTGACCTGGAAAATTCCTGGATTTTTTTCCTGTTGTAAAATGTATGAACCCTGATAGTATGCATATGCTACATGCCTTAGCTGTAGTGTATGCTCTGCAGTCAAATAGTCACTTACTCAAAAGAGTGAATCACATGCCACGCCCTCTTAACTACCCTGTCACTCTGTTCAATCGCTGCAAAAGTGAACCAAGGCTTATAGAGATGCAGCTATTAGCTGATATCATGGTTAAGACAATCATCACATTTAGCGGGGGGCATTATTAGGTGTGTACCTGCTGTTTAGTAATGGGAAGATTAGTGTCTGCGTTAAGAAGCCAGATGCAGGTGATCAAACTTTTACAGGGGTTAATATGCCAGCGAAGGCATGAAGCTATTATCCACTGTTTGCAGGTTGAATTTTCAGTGAAGTCGAGCTGAAGATCGAAATAGTGAATGTGCATGTGTGGTGCATTTTTCGAACTAATGCAGTCAGGGAGTGTTACACCGACAGAAGGAGCTTACAAACTCTGACAATGGGAGAAAGGGTATAATTTTCAAGCCCAACAGGGTTTTCTGGATTAAAAAATTGATAGAAGCCTGGTAAATGAATTATTTTGATGACATATGTTGTTGTTGCTATCAGCTCATCTTTACACATATATCTTTTCATCAGCTAACCTTTACTTTGTTAATCTGTTTCGTGGTAATACTTATCAAACCTGCTTTTTTCGCACCAGTATATTTTCCTGTAGGGACAAAGTTGTTCTCTAATGTTTCGTGATTATATATCAATTATCTGTCTTTTTAATTAATATTCCCATTTTAAAAATATTTATACATTGTATACCGGTATTCACATACATGTATTATCCAGTATTACTGTTAATCAGGATTTTTTTTTAATTCGGTAATTGGCACATGGGCGAACTTAAATGCTCGTTAAATATACACTACATGTGTTTACTTTTGTGGATGCCATTTGATAATTCTGCAACTATGCAAACTAAATTACCCATAATTGATATGAAATTATAACAGAAATAATCACCACAGATCATAGCAGAACATCTCCAACATGTATAATGGATTTTTCAAACTTAGATTTTATTTTGAGGTATGGCATATCACGTTAGGCACAACGGTTCTCATCAGATCACCGAAGTTGAGCAACGTTGTGCTCGGTCAATACTTGGATGGTTGACCGGGTGCTGTACTGGCTGGGCTGATCAGTGTCCAGGGTAATAGGAACTGTGAGCACTCCCGTGTTCTGGCACATGTAGGCACCGTCGTGATATGACTGAAACAAGGTTGAAAACGACGTTAAACCCTACTACTCACTCACTCACCCTGATAGAGCTAATTTTCATAACGCCAATAGTGGTTTTAAGCTGCGTACTTACCAGCTTTTCAAAGGTCGCTTTCAGGCAGAAACTTACTTGTTTACGGTTAAATCTAGAGAGTGTAGACGAGAAATAAGTAAATTTTGATACCTATCAATGATAGATTATGTAAAATGTGTAGTATGAATACCATAGAATATGAAATCCATTTTTTACTTGAGTGTCCAATGTATGACACTCTCAGAGCGGCTCTTTTTCTAGAGGTAAAGGGCATACGTTTGAGTCTCTATCATTGCATAATCAGTTTATTTGGTTGTTGAGCTGTGAAAATGACACTGTATGCAACTCTTTAGGCAGATATCTCCAAGATTAGAATAAATGCTTGAATTTACTTATTATTGTTTACATTTAGAGGTGGTGGACACACCGGTTCTCATCAGATCACCGAAGTTGAGCAGCGTTGTGCTCGGTCAATACTTGGATGGGTGACCGGGTGCTGTACTGGCTGGGCTGATCAGTGTCCAGGATAAAAGGAACTGTGGACACTTTCATGCTCTGGCACATGTAGGCACCGTCATGATATGCCTGACAAAATGTTGAAAACGATGTTAACTCCTACACACTCACTCACTCACTTGATTCAATTTCATAGCTACTTGAAGTGCTTATATTGCATTTTGGACATTTTCAAATTTCAGAAGGGAATAAGAAATGAAAATGTGAATAGAAAAGATACATTTGTTAGTAAATTGTTGGTAATGTATATACCAGGCTATTCTCTTGACCCCCTTAAATTGCAGTAAACTCAAAAGGTGCACACCACTGATAAGCATTTAGTCGGGAATAACAGGACATCATTAGATCCTGTAGAACTTTTGTCAACTTGAACTTTGCGTTTTTGTTGTTATTAAAGTAGAAGAAATGCTTTCCATTAGTTTTTTGTACAACATGTCTTGATAATTTTTGCAATCCTTGGCACATTTCTACCATTCCTTTACTGAGATAAATACCTTCGCGGATTCAGACTGGTTTACCATTATGTACACGTAGAATACCCTGTCCAATCAGGTGACCGCTAGCCCCACACCACTGAACCGGCATGGGTTCCAGCCCCACTGGTGCAATGTGTGAAAGTTTGCCAGTTCCTTGCCGACGGGCAGTGGTTCTCTCCGGGTACTCCGGCTATCCTCCACCTCTCAAACTGGCTGTCACCATATGTGTGAAATAACCTTGAGTGTGACATTAAACCAATTCAACCCCCCATTACTGTGTAGTGAACAGCATAGTTTCGGAGAGATTTTACAGGCTTCAAGTTCAACTATTTGCTTTCCTTTTAATTTGATGGCCACCACCAGGTGGGTATGATATCTCAAAATATTCTTTATTATTTTCTTCCATTGTTCATCCAAAACTCCATAATCTATCAGGTTTCTCCAAACTATAGACATTAGGTGATTGAAATAAGTTTATTTTTACACAATTATTACAACAACAAGTTTGAATTGGATCTAATTCAGAGGTATGTTCTGACACACTCGATTTTATGCAGGACTCAATTTTATAAGCTGCAAACGTGGGCGAATGTTTATATCATGTAACCAACTTTGATGACCAATAAAAACTCATAATCTTACAACCGCAATTCAAAATAATGCAGAAATATAGTGTAGCATGCAGGCATGCCATATAAGGACTATTAGTCACATGTCATAAAGGCAAATGATGGGCCAAAAAAAAAAAAAAATCATTTTGAAGACATAGATACCTGCCCCCCATTACATGTATATGTAATGACTAGAGCCAGAGACAATACGAAAGGCGAAAGCTGTTGCCGCTTTGCGCTCATGCTGAGGCCAGGCCTGATTTTAACTTTGGTTTAGGCATTCCAAAACTTTCTCATTGAGGTAACCATTCAGTCTTCAGAACTGGTACTCAATAATCAAGTTTTGAGATGATGAAAACTGTGGACCTCTCCATATACGAAGTGACGAATACATGTAGCTGTCTCATGTGACCAGAGGTAGGGTCAGACTTCTTTTGAAGTTCCCCCCCCCCCTTTGTTCATACATGTAATATGAAACTAGTGCACTAAATTACATTTATAAAGGAAGAGAAATGCACACTGACCCAAATCCAGTATTTTCTATCACATAATTGAAACCAGTAACACAGGTTTATAACATTTTGTTGTCTTTGACTGGCATTGTGTCCAAACCAAAACCTTGGTGTATGGACTAAATTAATCTCCTAATACAGAAGAGTTCTAATTTCTTTGGCACTGTACTGGTAGCTCCTGGGTTCATCCATTCGACCAATATGTTGTTGTTTTGAGATGATGAAAACTGTGGACCTCTCCATATACGAAGTGACGAATACATGTAGCTGTCTCATGTGACCAGAGGTAGGGTCAGACTTCTTTTGAAGTTCCCCCCCCCCCTTTGTTCATACATGTAATATGAAACTAGTGCACTAAATTACATTTATAAAGGAAGAGAAATGCACACTGACCCAAATCCAGTATTTTCTATCACATAATTGAAACCAGTAACACAGGTTTATAACATTTTGTTGTCTTTGACTGGCATTGTGTCCAAACCAAAACCTTGGTGTATGGACTAAATTAATCTCCCACACAGAAGAGTTCTCATTTCTTTGGCACTGTACTGTAACCACAGTGGCTTGGGTAGCAGTGGGTGTCTTCGTCGATCTTGTTGTGATATATATTTTTTGGAAGAATATAATTATTTCCCACCTCTTCATACACCACAATGACAGTGGATGTCATATAAATGCTTTCTATATGACCTTCATCGATCTACATACCCCTCCTCTACTAGATCTCCATCTACATGTAAATGACAAGTGATTCAACTAGAATGTTGAAGAATTCGCGATGATTCCTGGCACGCGGTCCGCAGGAGAACTTTACCTCATGGCATTTTCCACGCCCATTGAGTTTTTACCATAGTCCATGCCCACTCATCTATTTACTGTTGGTTGTCTGCAGACATCCGAATTCCCCCGTGTACTGGGATTCTTGGTGGAAGTCGGTATATGGCTTTAACATTCTAGTTTCGTCACTTGTCATTTAGATGCAGATCGAACATAGGAGATGTATGTAGATCGATGGTATTATAGAAAGCATTTTTATGACATCCACTGTCATTGTGGTGTATGAAAAGGTGGGAAATAATTATATTCATGGAAAAACATTTTATATATAATCACAACAACATCGACGAAGACACCCACTGCTACCCAAGCCACTGTGAGTGTAACCCAAAACATGCATATTGAGCAAGTCTTTCATTCATCCAGAGTATGTTTGTACATGCTTTTAATGCTTTTGACATGCAAAGGTGTGATGGCACTAAATGAAAAACATCGCATAATTTTAGCATGAAATGCCGGACTTTTTAGTTAGAAAGGCAGGCATAACATGTATCGTCAGACAGTCACATGGAGAGCATTCTTGAACTCTTCTTCTCTGTCTGGGTTAAATTTGGAGGCACTAAGGGAAACTCGCTAAACCCTCATTAGGTCACACCAAATTTATTTTTTGTTTCACAGGCAGATTTTTTTCCCAACATTGGAGGCAATAATAATAAAAAAACTGGACCAGTCGATCGAAAACTCACCTACCTACGGAAAGAATAGGGGGGGGGGACTTCAAAAGTCCAGTTTTATTACCCCTCTGGCGTCGGGGTATTGTCGCCATGTACGTCCATCCGTTAACGCATTTTAGGCAAACCCGCTTGATACACAACCACCAAATTTTCAATTTTCAAACTTATTTATCTAGTACTAAGTCAGACGCCTATCGAAAGTGGCTCCTCTCAGCCCATATTTTACAGAGTTATGCCCCTTTACAGATATATTAATTTTTATTTCTTTCCTATACGCCTGAATGTAACCAACTATATCTGCAGAACTGGGTTCGGTATAGCTACTATACTTTGGAAACTTATTTATATTGTTGTATTCTACGAGCCAACAAAGGATTACTCACCTTGGCTTATGGAGTTATGCCCCTTTCGGATGTAATAATCTCCGATTTTGTTATCTGTAGCTGAATGTACAAGTTATATCTGCAGATCCGTGTTCGGTACAGCTCATTCATCTCGGTTCTTACTTTACAGAGTTCTAAGTCTGACGCCTATCGAAAGTGGCTCCCCTCGGCCCATATTTTACAGAGTTATGCCCCTTTACAGATATATTAATTTCTGTTTCTGTCCTATATGCCTGAATGTAACCAACTATATCTTGATCATCCCACTTAAAACTATCTCTTCCCCAATTCACACTACACATGGGTCTCAATCACTTGGGGAAAGCCGAGGGGTTTTGATTAGATCAATCTCATGTTTTTATTTTATTATTGCTGTCAATCTTGAAGAAATATAAAATCCACCCGTGAAACCAAAAATAGAATTGGGGTGGCCTTACTGTTTAATTCGTCTGACAGTCCAGATTCATAAGAAGATTGTTAAGATATTATTTTTTCCTGGGTCGGGTCTGGTAGTAATTTAATTTGCAGCATGGTCTCTTCTGAAAATATGATCAACTACAGATGAGTATCATAAACAGAACAGCATGCAAGCTGTCATACATCTGAAGCTCTCAAAGTTATGCAAGTAATTTCTCTCCCGACTTCACCCCAATACATTCCGTTCTTTGCCGGCTTGCTATTCACAGTTTTGGCTGTGCTTCATTTGTACGTGTCTTTGGCTACAAGGCTTTATCAGCCAAATCTGAGAATGTATTTTTAAAAAATTTTCAAAGTCCGAAATTAGTGTTTTTGTTTGACCAGTGCTATTTTGACTTGTGGAAACCACAAACAATGAATACTGACTCGCACAGAAAAGGACATGAAGTAATTTTGTTGCTGTCAGTCTATAAGCACACAGCACTGTTACATGTACATTTTTGCAAGAGCCAATCACAGTTGTTCTACTGTTGACAGCCTTGGCATGTGTCAACCAATCACAGTTGTTCTACTGTGGGTAGTCTTGGCATGTTTGAGCCAGTCACAATTGTTCTCCTGTTGACAGTCTTGGCATGTGTAAAACAATAACAGTTGTTATTGGAGGACAGTCTTGGCATGTGTTAACCAATCACAGTTGTTCTACTCTGGACAGTCTTGGCATGTGTCAACCAATCATAGTTGTTCTGCTGGGGACAGTCATGGCACATGCCAACCAATCACAGTTGTTCTACTGTGAACAGTCTTGGCATGTGTCAACCAATCGAAGTTGTTCTACTGTGAACAGTCTTGGCATGTGTCAACCAATCACAGTTGTTCTACTGTGAACAGTCTTGACATGTGTCAACCAATCACAGTTGTTCTACTGTGAACAGTCTTGGCATGTGTCAACCAATCACAGTTGTTCTACTGTGAACAGTCTTGGCATGTGTCAACCAATCAGTTGTTCTATGTAGAGCAGTCTTGGCATGTGTCCAAACCAATCTGCAGAAGTTTGTTCTACTGAACAGTCTTGTATGTGTCAGCCAATCACAGTTGTTCTACTGTGGGTAGTCTTGACATGTTTAAGGCCAGTCACAATTGTTCTCCCTGTTGACAGTGCTTGGCATGTGTCAAACAATAACAGTTGTTATTGGAGGACAGTGCCCATGTGTTAACCAATCACGGTTATTCTACTCTGGACAGTCTTGGCATGTGTCAAGCCAATCATAGTTGTTCTGCTGGGGACAGTCATGGCACATGCCAACCAATCACAGTTGTTCTACTGTGAACAGTCTTGGCATGTGTCAACCAATCGAAGTTGTTCTACTGTGAACAGCCTTGGCATGTGTCAACCAATCACAGTTGTTCTACTGTGGGTAGTCTTGGCATGTTTGAGCCAGTTACAATTGTTCTCCTGTTGACAGTCTTGGCATGTGTCAAACAATAACAGTTGTTATTGGAGGACAGTCTTGGCATGTGTTAACCAATCACAGTTGTTCTACTCTGGACAGTCTTGGCATGTGTCAACCAATCATAGTTGTTCTGCTGGGGACAGTCATGGCACATGCCAACCAATCACAGTTGTTCTACTGTGAACAGTCTTGGCATGTGTCAACCAATCGAAGTTGTTCTACTGTGAACAGTCTTGGCATGTGTCAACCAATCACAGTTGTTCTACTGTGAACAGTCTTGACATGTGTCAACCAATCACAGTTGTTCTACTGTGAACAGTCTTGGCATGTGTCAACCAATCACAGTTGTTCTACTGTGAACAGTCTTGGCATGTGTCAACCAATCACAATTGTTCTGCTTCCTTTGTTGAACACAGGTGTCAGAGTCTGAGATGCAGTGAGTGAGTTAGCATAATCCTTGGCCAGCAATACACAGAACTGTACATGCAAACAAAAGCTGATGAAACTGTGATAAAATCTACCTGCAGCAAGGTTACGAGAAACAAAGAATTAATTAACAACGGCCTTAGCGGTGATCAGGGCTTGAGATTACACCCTGAATGTTAAACATTGTGCCCGAATTAGGATGCGCCCAAATTAGAGAGCAAAAGTAAGAAATAGAAAAAATATATATATATGATTTTTTTTCTTCTTCTTTTTTTTTGCATTTACAATCAATGTTCATGCGGATTCCTCATCAATTTAGTGTCATAGCAGAGTCAATGCATACCTAGTTTGCCAGAATTTTGGGACTGAATTTTTTCACTAGTTTGGGTGTGTTTCCCTGCATAAAAAAGAATTTGCCGTGTCGATTGTGTGCCCGTTAGGATATTTAAAGCCCTGGTCATCTTCTTTGTAATGCTAAAGGGAAATTAATTTTTTGCAGAAGTTGGGAGGTCTAATTGAAGTAGGTCTATTCGATAGTCACAAGGCTCATGGCATTAAAATGAGTGATTGGTTGGATGACAAAGTTTGGGGGTGGGCGTTTGTGGGGGATGGGTTGGACTGCATGCTTGCAAAGCCAGTACCCGTTGTTTTATTATATTTAGGGGGGCATTCTCAAATGCTGTACATCTATCAAACATGGAAACTTCATAAATATGTGTGAGTATCAATCGTGTATATATATATATACTTGAAAGAAAATAATAGTAAAGGGCAGAGGTAAAAATAAGAAGTAAAACTGACACCTTGGCCTCAAATATAACCTTGTCCACTTGTCTGTGACTGACAATGATATCAATGTTGATCCCTTTTGTTATTCCTTGCTTGTTATTGTTTTTTTGTTTTGTTTTGTTTTTAATTCAAAGCAAAGAAATAAATCGGCATTACCATTCCCTTTACCATCAGTGTTACCATTCCCTTTACCATCAGAATTATTATTGTCCCCCGACACCCGAAGGGCTAAAGAGGGACTATATTATTGATGTCGGTCCGTGCGTGGGTACTTCCGCCCCTCAGTCCGTCCGACCTCGTTTCCAGAGAATAACAGATCTGAAAAACTGAACAGATTCTTTTCAAATTTGGCATGGAGGTATCTCCTCTCAAGATCTCACTTGGGATTGTTTTTCAAGTCGAACTGACTATAGGTGGTGCCACGTGGGGGACAAGTTAAAATTTTGTTTCCAGACAATAACTTTAGAAAAATGAAACAGATTCTTCTCAAATTTGGTATGTGGGTACCTCACCTCAAGATCTCAATTGGGATTGTTTTTCATGCTGATCTGCTTAAAGGTGCATGGCACCACCTGGGGACCGAGCTAAAATTTTGTTTCAGGACAATAACTTATGAAAACCAGAAAGTATTCTTTCCAAATTTGGTATGCGGGTACCTCGTATCAAGATCTTACTTGCAATTGTTTTTCATGCTGATCTGTCTATAGGTGGCGCCACTGCATTACCGTGAACCATCAGCATTACCATTCCCTTTGCAATCAGCATTTGCATTGCCTTAACCACCAGCAGTACCATTCTCTTTACAATCAGCATTACCATTCCCTTTACAATCAGCATTACCATTCCCTTTACAGTCAGCATTACAATTCCCTTTACAGTAAGCAGTACCATTCCCTTAACCATCAGCAGTACCATTTTATTTACAATCAGCATTAATTACCATTCCCTTTATAGTCAGCATTACCATTCCCTTAACCATCAGCAATACCATTCTCTTTACAATCAGCATTACCATTCCCTCTACCATCAGCAATACCATTCTCTTTACAATCAGCAGTACCATTCCCTTTACAGTGAGCATTACCATTCCCTTAACCATCAGCAATACCATTCTCTTTACAATCAGCATTACCATTCCCTTTACAGTCAGCATTACAATTCCCTTTACAGTAAGCAGTACCATTCCCTTAACCATCAGCAGTACCATTTTATTTACAATCAGCATTAATTACCATTCCCTTTATAGTCAGCATTACCATTCCCTTAACCATCAGCAATACCATTCTCTTTACAATCAGCATTACCATTCCCTCTACCATCAGCAATACCATTCTCTTTACAATCAGCAGTACCATTCCCTTTACAGTGAGCATTACCATTCCCTTAACCATCAGCAATACCATTCTCTTTACAATCAGCATTACCATTCCCTTTACAGTCAGCATTACAATTCCCTTTACAGTAAGCAGTACCATTCCCTTAACCATCAGCAGTACCATTTTATTTACAATCAGCATTAATTACCATTCCCTTTATAGTCAGCATTACCATTCCCTTAACCATCAGCAATACCATTCTCTTTACAATCAGCATTACCATTCCCTCTACCATCAGCAATACCATTCTCTTTACAATCAGCAGTACCATTCCCTTTACAGTGAGCATTACCATTCCCTTAACCATCCAGCATTACCATTCCCTTTACAATCAGCATTACCATTCCCTTTACAGTCAGCATTACAATTCCCTTTACAGTAAGCAGTACCATTCCCTTAACCATCAGCAGTACCATTTTATTTACAATCAGCATTAATTACCATTCCCTTTATAGTCAGCATTACCATTCCCTTAACCATCAGCAATACCATTCTCTTTACAATCAGCATTACCATTCCCTCTACCATCAGCAATACCATTCTCTTTACAATCAGCAGTACCATTCCCTTTACAGTGAGCATTACCATTCCCTTAACCATCAGCAATACCATTCTCTTTACAATCAGCATTACCATTCCCTTTACAGTCAGCATTACAATTCCCTTTACAGTAAGCAGTACCATTCCCTTAACCATCAGCAGTACCATTTTATTTACAATCAGCATTAATTACCATTCCCTTTATAGTCAGCATTACCATTCCCTTAACCATCAGCAATACCATTCTCTTTACAATCAGCATTACCATTCCCTCTACCATCAGCAATACCATTCTCTTTACAATCAGCAGTACCATTCCCTTTACAATCAGCAGTACCATTCCCTTTACAGTCAGCATTACCATTCCCTTAACCATCAGCAATACCATTCTATTTACAATCAGCAGTACCATTCCCTTTATAGTCAGCATTACCATTCCCTTAACCATCAGCAATACCATTCTCTTTACAATCAGCAGTACCATTCCCTTTACAGTCAGCATTACCATTCCCTTAACCATCAGCAATACCATTCTCTTTACAATCAGCAGTACCATTCCCTTTACAGTCAGCATTACCATTCCCTTAACCATCAGCAATACCATTCTATTTACAATCAGCAATACCATTCCCTTTATAGTCAGCATTACCATTCCCTTAACCATCAGCAATACCATTCTCTTTACAATCAGCAATACCATTCTCTTTAAAATCAGCAATACCATTTCCATTACAATCATCAGTACCATTCCCTTTACAGTCAGCATTACCATTCCCTTAACCATTAGCAGTACCATTCTCTTTACAATCAGCAATACCATTCCCATTACAATCAACATTACCATTCCCTTAACCATCAGCAATACCATTCTATTTACAATCAGCAGTACCATTCCCTTTACAGTCAGCATTACCATTCCCTTAACCATCAGCAATACCATTCTATTTACAATCAGCAATACCATTCCCTTTATAGTCAGCATTACCATTCCCTTAACCATCAGCAATACCATTCTCTTTACAATCAGCAATACCATTCTCTTTAAAATCAGCAATACCATTTCCATTACAATCATCAGTACCATTCCCTTTACAGTCAGCATTACCATTCCCTTAACCATTAGCAGTACCATTCTCTTTACAATCAGCAATACCATTCCCATTACAATCAACATTACCATTCCCTTAACCATCAGCAATACCATTCCCTTGACCATCAGCAATACCATTCCCTTAACCATCAGCAATACCAGTCTCTTTACAATCAGCAATACCATTCCTGTTACAATCAGCATTACCATTCCCTTAACCATCAGCAGTACCGTTCTCTTTACAATCAGCAATACCATTCCCATTACAATCAACATTACCATTCCCTTTACAGTCAGCATTACCATTCCCTTAACCATCAGCAATACCGTTCTCTTTACAATCAGCAATGCCATTCCCGTTACAATCAGCATCACCATTCCCTTAACCATCAGCAATACCATTCTCTTTACAATCAGCAATACCATTCCTCCTACCATCAGCATTACCATTCTATTTACAATCAGCATTACCATTCCCTTAACCATCAGCAATACCGTTCTCTTTACAATCAGCAATGCCATTCCCGTTACAATCAGCATCACCATTCCCTTAACCATCAGCAATACCATTCTCTTTACAATCAGCAATACCATTCCTCCTACCATCAGCATTACCATTCTATTTACAATCAGCATTACCATTCCCTTAACCATCAGCAATAACATTCTATTTACAATCTGCAGTATCATTCCCTCAACCGTCAGCAGTACCATTCTATTTACAACCAGCATTACCATTCCCTTTAGAGTCAGCATTACCATTCCCTTAACCATCAGAAATTCCATTCTCTTTACAATCAGCAATACCATTCCGGTTACAATCAGCATTACCATTCCCGTTACAGTCAGCAATACCATTCCCTTAACCATCAGCAATACCATTCTCTTTACAGTCAGCAATACCATTCCCTTTACAATCAGCAATATCATCCCCTTAACCATCAGCAATACCATTCCCTTAACCATCAGCAATATCATCCCCTTTACAGTCAGCAATACCATTCCCTTAACCATCAGCAATACCATTCTCTTTACAGTCAGCAATACCATTCCCTTTACAATCAGCAACACCATTCTCTTTACAATCAGCAACACCATTCTCTTTACAATCAGCAATACCATTCACTTTGCAATCAACAATACCATTCCCTTTACAATCCGCAATACCATTCCCTTTACAATCAGCAATACCATTCTCTTTACAATCAACAATACCATTCCCTTTACAATCAGCATTAATACCATTCCCCCTACCATCAGCATTACCATTCCCTTTACAATCGGCAATACCATTCCCTTTACAATCAGCATTAATACCATTCCCCCTACCATCAGCATTACCATTCTCTTTACAATCAACAATACCATTCCCTTTACAATCAGCATTAATACCATTCCCCCTACCATCAGCATTACCATTCCCTTTACAATCAACAATACCATTCCCTTTACAATCAGCATTAATACCATTCCCCCTACCATCAGCATTACCATTCTCTTTACAGGCAGCATTACCATTCCCTTAACCATCAGCAATACCATTCTCTTTACAATCAGCAATACCATTCACTTTGCAATCAACAATACCATTCCCTTTACAATCCGCAATACCATTCCCCCTACCATCAGCATTACCATTCCCTTTACAATCGGCAATACCATTCCCTTTACAATCGGCAATACCATTCTCTTTAGACTACATGTATATTACTTGGTGAAATAATAAACAACTTATGGGGCCCGGGTCCGGCCCACCCATAAGGAACTGGTACTCCCATCAGGTGATCATGTCATTTTCACACGTATTTACTTCCTGGTCAGTCTTCATTTGTTCCTTAAATAATGCTGATAATGGCGAGAGGTTAAATTAATTACAGATATATGTATATGTCTTCTGCTGCTCTGGTTATTTATTTGTTTTTTGACCTTCTTGTTTGACATTGAAATAAAGCAAATAAGCAACACATACACTCCTTGTGTCGAGAAATAACATGTGTGATACTTGTGACCTGTCGCAGTTGAGCTTATCTCCTCTGGCAAAAGTAATTAAGAAACTCATTTATCTCCAAAAACATTAATTAATCGACAATATCCTAGTTACATATATGAGATTTGGAGAGATTTCTTTCACATGGATGGTTGTCGTGTGTGAAATTTTGCAATCTGTCACAGATGAAAAAAGATATACTTGACAAAACCTGGGTGGTCGGTCTCCATTTCTTACTGCCACCATTGTTCTGTTTTAATGTTCTTATTTATTTTTTAACGTATCACTTAACAGTTGAGCGACCATTGTTTTGTGCTGTCATGAAAATATCTTATGTAAAAGAAAATGCATGTCTTCCCTCAATGCTAAAAAAAGCAAAATATTATAACATGTTAATTAATTCCCAGGGCAACAGGATCCCTGTGAAATCTCTTGCATGCCGGCGATGCAAAACAGGAAATGCGGAAACGCATTATCTCCTAATGTGTTGAGTAAGCTTGCCTGCTGCGACCCTTCTCTCTGCGGCTTATGGTTAATGGGAAACATGTGATTGTTCCATATCAGAAATGTTTCTGTCATATGTAACTTACATATCCTATATCTTCTTGTCACACAAAAGTATAATGTGTCAACAGTTGAGAGGCCTTTTCCCTTATTTGGCAGTTACTTCCTGTATGGAAGGTCATTGACAGCATGTTGATGTGGAGAGATTTTGCCAGATTCAGAACCCCCCAATACTAGTACTTGAACTTTGCTCTCCACTAAGTCTTATTTTGGGAAATGTCAGCTGCATGCATGCTGATGTCTTTTAGTACCGTAATAAAAAAAATTGTATAAGAATGAGTACATTTTTCCCCCTTGAGATTTCTTGGGGATGGAGTCGAGTTATAATGGTCTCAGTGAAATTGTATGTGAATAGCCAATATTTTTCTACTCCATTTTATTTCTTCTGAGGAAACATTCATATATTATATTAATATACATAGCGCATGTTAGTAGAATCATCCATTTTGACATTTTAGCATGTCACATTTCAGCATGCGACATTTTGGTAAGCGACATTTCGGCACAATTGAGAAGTACAAAATTTCGGCACTCAACATTTCAGCACCTTATTTTTACAGGCCAAATTATACTAAAAATTAAGATTTTCACATCTTTATATATGTTTAACATACACACAGACCATTTTAAGGGTTACCAAGTTGTAAATTCTTTAACCACGAATATCTGTGATATTTCGGCAACTTTTTTCACATATGCAGTTGGTTTAGAAAGACATGTTGTTAAAAAGCAAAACCACAAGTATTGAAGTACATGTACATGTACATAATGGGATTTTAGATACGTTGTAAATGTTCTATTACTAATAAAAACCTCATCAATCAACCTTAATATGTGAAAAAAGTTGCTGAAATGTCACAGAGACTCTTGAGCAACTACAAGAATACAACTTTAGTGACCCATAAAATGGTCTGCTTATATGTTAAGCATATGTTACAAAAAAAATGTACTTTATTTTTAGCTTAATTTAGCCTGTTAAAGAGTGCCAAAATGTTGCATTTTGAAATGTTATGTGCCGAAATGTCCCATGCCGGAATGTCGCTTAATGAAATGTCACATGCCGAAATGTCCTGACGCCGAACAGAGCATATATCTTATCAGTAGTGGTGTAGACAGGACAGCAGTCCCAGAGAGAAATGTCGCCCTGGTAGGGCAATTTACCCTGCAGGGCAATTTACCAGTCTTTCAGTTTTTCAGTTCAATTTACCCTGCAGGGCAATTTACCAGTCTTTCAGTTTTTCAGTTCAATTTACCCTGTAGGGCAATTTACCAGTCTTTCAGTTTTTCAGTTCAATCTACCCTGTAGGGCAATTTACCAGTCTTTCAGTTTCAACTCACACGGTGAGCAAAAGGTTCACTGAATTGATTTCAGTTCCTGCGAAACACCTTCATGTGATCTTTCATGTGACCGGGCTCGTGTAAAAATGGCCATTTTGAACAGTCGTACGTTAAATCACTTGAAAAGAAGATGCGTTTCATTGGCCTGTCGAATAAATGGCTGAGCTGTTAGCTTACATTAGCCGCACATGCTGAGAATTTGGCCTCGCGAGGCAAAATTATCAAAGAAGTTTGATATTATTCTACCGGCCTCGCGAGACCAAAAACTGCCCGCACTCGAGAGCTAGCCCCTGAGTTGACAGGCATTGAGGCCGTTAGCTTAGCTGATAGCTCTCGTGTGCGCCAGGCTTTAAGGAGAGGGATCACACTCACTCTCCATCACTCTCCTAAATTTTCCTGCAGGAGAGCTTTTGATCACTCTCCTCAAAACTGCCAATGCTGTAGAGAGTGATATTGAAAAGAGTGATCAATCTCACATCACTCACACAACAAAACAAAATCCAGGAGAGTATTATGCAACAGCTCTTGCAGATTTTACAAATGCGAGAGATTGGGGGATATATTTTCCAAGTGGGCATGTAGACTGTGACTATTACTCTGACAAACTATCTTCATGTATTCAGCTATGAGAGCTGTGTCATTACGGTCATCAGACGGGTATTGTATGTTCGCTTCCAAGACTACCGGCTGGTCTGTTATCTCCTATTTTTGTTGGAGGCTCGTTGGCCGAGTGATTTAGATTGCCGACATACAGTGCTGGCAGTTGGGTGCCTTAATCTGGTGGTCACCGGTTTGAATCCCACATGGGATTCGACCAATTTTGCAGCACTAGAATCTGTGCTATGCTAAGATAATGTAATCTCAAAATAACGAACCCCGTGGGGCTTCCAGGGATTGACCCGAGATGTCGTTGTGCACACCGCAGGTCATGGTAAGAATAAGCCTCAGCACCTCAGAGAGCTTGTTGTAAGAGGCGACTAACTGAGGCACCCGTGGGGTTCCCGGGTGTGAAAAGGTATAGGACCCCACCCGTGTGGTTCCCGGTGTGAAAAGGAATAGGACCCAATGTCGTGATATGACTGAAATATAGTTGAAAGCGACGTTAAATCATATTCACTCACTCACTCACTCAAAATAACGATACTGCTGCACTATATTACAGTCTACTGCTGCACTATATTACAGTCTTTTCCAAGCTGTTAGTGTACTAAATGCATTACTGGTATTGTCTATTCTCTACAGTGTCTTCTGAGGGTGGGTCTTCTGGCTTTGATCACCCTTGGAGACACTCTTTTGAGATGTGAACAACTCAGGAAGTGGAGTACCTTTGAGACTAATTAATTTACTTGGCGTACAAGCTTTTGTAGATGTAGAATCTACTTCCTCAGATGCTAGAGAGAGAACTCCTGAGGGAACAGACAGTAATTGATAATTAATTTGTCTAGTACTGGATACATGTAGGTAGGAACATTCATGAGAGTTACTCAGCTTCTTTGCACCGTAACATCTTATAACCAGGTTCATGAGCTCATGGCTTAACCTGTCTTGAAGTATTGACAGTGAAGTATCTTAAAGGTGAACTGAAAAGCTTTCCAATGTTCTGTTAAAATGTCATAAAACAAGAACACTAGTTGTTACAAATATGTGTGGTAATAGTTCTGTGGGTTATTGTTTTATTTTGGGTATATGAGAAGTTAAAACTTATACCACCAGAAAACGAGAGCCAGAACTTTTTAAAATGTCATCGCTTGCCTCCTGTTGTTTTTGGAACGTCATGACGTTATAGTGGTCCTCGCTCATTCATCTGACGTAGCATGACGTCACATTTAAATAAAACTTGAGTGAAGAAGACTGCTATAACATCATAATGTTCAAACCAAGAGAGACAAGCGATGCAAGTTTTCGAGACGGATTTATAACAGGATAACTTAAATATTGTTATTAGTACAATTTTGCAAAATATATTTGCCCCAAAAATGTATAAACGTTATGTCACATAAGACATAAGATGTATATAAGCAACATTTTAGATAAAATTAAAAGCTTTGCAGTTCACCTTTAATATCAGGCCTAGGGAACTCCTCCACACACGCACCTCCTTGTCCAGCCATCTATGTCCCTGTGCTCCTGACCAATTCTGTGTACATGAACCAGAAATGCTCACCCCATCCAATCCTTACGCATTTGAAATATTCCCCACCCTCATTCAAAGCTCCATGAACTCGGACAAATTTTTACCAATATGGTGCGAGTCCACAGAACTTTGTCTGCGACCGTGGAATACTTCACGAGGAATAGGATTGGATGGGGCGAGCATCAGGATTTCTGGCCCATGTACAAGGAATTGGCCCAGAGTTCAGGGAAATAGATGGATGGACAAGTAACTGATGTGCCTGCATGGAGGAGTTAACTAGGTCTGAATATTATAGGCATACAGTCATTGTCAACCTCTGAAACTGTGAGGGAGTCATTGGCTCATAATGACCTCCAAAAAAACCCTCAACTCATTATACCATTGCAGTAGGAAATATCCCAAGAAGAAGCCGATTGGTTGAAGCCCCATTGGTTGAATCTTGGATTGATACGAACCACTGAAGCAATCAGTGAGATAGATGTACATAGCATGTAAAAACTGCATCATGAGCAAATATGGCTGCCTTTGACCAATCAAAATTGTTGGGTTTCCAAGTAACAGATTATGATTTCAAAAATGGTTACATGGCGATGAAGAATGAATGGGTCCCAAAACTGAGAACCTGCCGCATTAACGCCACTATAAAGGGGGAATGTCCGGGAGAGTGGGGAGCAAATATCCATATCTCTCAAAGATTAAATTGTAGGTCAGCAGCAAGGAAATTCCAGCAGTGATTATCTTGTTGAATTGAATTGAATTTATTCTCTGAATCGTGGGAAAAAACAGAGAATTTATTTACTGGGACCGTTTGGTATTATACAAATAGTCTGATTTGCTGATACATTACTAGTAATACATACTTGCCGATTAGTTGGAGCCATGTATAACTGCATATATACCTGTATGTTCATATAGTATTGCATCCTTTTATACTAAATATGGATGTATCCTCATATTCACTTATTTTCGGTTGATTAATCATTGGACACTTGTCGAGCCATTACTCCCCTCATTAGTAAGTGACCACAGGGGGATTAGGGCAGAATATTGTTGTATTAAACCGTGTAAACTCGGCCCTCTTGATCCCCAGGAGGTACTGTACCGTGATTGTCATAACCTACTGTTAGATTATAACAGGCTCTATACTACTGGGTATTGATCTGTTTTATCATGTTTGTATATGCCACTCAGGAATTAACTCGGCTCCATTGTTGATCCGCTTATCTTGATCGTTTTTCGACATTCTGCGATACAGACATCTAAATGGTTTAGTTTCTGACCGTGCACGCAGGTGTGATCAAGACGAAACCTGTGAATACTGACACCTGGATAAACCAACCAACCACTTGTTACGTTTAAACGACAATAGAAAAACGCAA
This sequence comes from Hanleya hanleyi, assembly GCA_036873755.1. Classification (NCBI taxonomy): domain Eukaryota; kingdom Metazoa; phylum Mollusca; class Polyplacophora; order Lepidopleurida; family Hanleyidae; genus Hanleya; species Hanleya hanleyi. Next base: position 56,936 of record JAVTVY010021968.1, read on the forward strand.
CAGAAAGCTTTTGTGAAATAGAGGATTAACAATCAAATATTTATTTACAATACTAAAATCATATATACAAATTAAGTTCGATCAATACAGCAAATAGATGAGAAAAAATCTTACTGTTCAATGCTATACCGATCTATCTCTCACAGTCCGTACTAACGTGCAAATCTCTATGCAGTCCATGCGGACGTGCAGAAATAGCGTTCCTGTATTTTTATAGTCCACACCGTCAGCCGTTTACTATTCCTGCAAAGGGTCCAATCTCCGACAGTTCAATCACGTAGATAACACAGTGGTCAAAATACAGGAGTAATCCAACAGGAATATACAATCCAGCAGTCAGTAATCTCAGGCAAAGGCAATATCCAGTAGCACAATCTAATGCACCCACAGAGAAGCCAGTTAGAATCCCTCCCCGATCACTGAACGTCCGGCTATTTATACTCTATCGGGCATTCGAGATTATTCTATCAAATCAAGAAACTGGACAGCATGGACGTATGATCTACCCAGATACCATCACAACAGCTTCTAGAAAGCTCGAAATAATTAACCCACAAAACAGTATGTAGCTCTATCATTCCAGAAACATCGACAGTCCAGTGATAGTAAATTATAATATCATAACAGTCTATGTGTAGATGGCGCTGTGACCCAATTACTGCCGTCATACGGGTCTCTTCCTATATCGCCCATTTTCCAACATCAGTGTTTATACATGTACTGCAATACCATGACACACTAAATACAGACATTATCCATGGTCCCAATTCTTAAATTTAAAGTAGCTTGAACCTTGATAAACCAGAACCCTGTCACAATTGACACTATAATCGGGCCCAAGCATGGTCGGTATACACATGTTTCAGTGTATTGCTTTATTTCAATAACAACGATGCTAAATTTGTACACCCAATGTTCTCAAATCAATTTCCTGTTGAATAACATAATGTAGAATTTTATTTATCAGTTGTTGAAGTTTCGTCATAAGATTTAGTTGTTTCCTGAACTGAAGCTGAAGTTCCTTTAACAAAGTAGTGAAACAGTTAAAAAATTATGATAATTGCTGTTTCGAAATTATAACGAAGATTATATTTCCTCCAACAGCTGTAAGCATTAGATCTATAAATATACAAGTAATTGTTGTGTTGGTTTTTCCTCCAACTTTTTTTTTTTTTTTTTAATGAGGAATTAAATGAAGATGTTTCTTGCAGATGACGTGTTATGAACCATGAACAAAAAATTTGTGTGACGTGAGATCGCCAGGTTAATTGTTGCCGGTTAAACCAGTCATATTTTTATAAGTAAAACATGAGCTCTTCATTATGTGGAGATTATGAAACTGCAGAAATGTTTCTCCTCACAGTTTATCCGATGTCGTGACATGAAATATAGATGTTTTGGCATAGTTCTTCCACCTGTGATTTTATCATAATTTTTATTATCCAGGTAAATAATTGATGGAGAGGGTTCTCTGGGGGGTTCTATTGTGGCATTCTGAAGAGATTTGATCTTTTACGTACTTTGCTGAGAGTTTTGTTATAATTCTATCATGAAAATATTATCCCAGAATCATATCTTACAATATGTACAGTTTTCATTTGCACAATAAAAATGATCCATTTAACATATATAATGTAAAGTGTCAAATAATTGGATCACTTCAAATGGTGTCCGGACATTTCGGCAGGTGGCGTTTTAGCCCGCGACATTTCGGCAGGCGATATTTTGGCATGCCACATTTCAACAGTAAGTTAGTGGTTCGGCAGTGAAATTTTAATAGTGTTTTTGACATTGTTAATTATTTCATCCACATGTATGCAAACTTTGCTCTATATACATCTGCAAATAATCAATCATGCACTAGTGAACATGAAAATTGTGTTTGTTCTGTCTAATTTAGTATCCTAAATTCTACTATAAGGTAGAATTAGTTTTACCTGGTGGCCCCAAAAATATAGGTCAATTTCACTGGGTTACGATAAGCGTCTGTTTCAGGACCATGTGAATGTTTGATGCAAGTTTGGTGTACCTTTTCCTCGTGAGCCAGTGTATCGATAGATCTGTTTTTGTCTTCAAATCTGTTTTGGAATATGTTGCATGAAATTAATGAAGAATGTGAAATACAAGAACTGCGCAGGCCCGTAGCCAGGGGGGTTATTTTGGGTTCGGGAAAACCCCCCTTTCGGAAATATTATATATTTTTCTCATATAAATGCCCTTTTCAAACTGAAGCGAACCCCCTATTTGCCCTTTTTCCCATACAGCGAACCCCCTGATGTGCCCTTTTGGAGTGAAGGCGAACCACCCCTCAGTAAATCCTGGCTACGGCCCTGCAGTGCGTACAGCTGTCACACCACAGAAGACCACAAGCAGACCTATAGCTTAATTCACGTTCTATCGAAGTGGCTCCTTGCGGTCGTAATAGCAATTAATTAACATGTACACAGGTCTTTGATCAAATCAGCTTTGAACTACAACTTCATCTTTAATATAAAAGGTGAATGAATTGTGGTAAAAAAATCAATAACGTCTCAAGAGTGTATTTAGAGGAGGATGGAAATCAGTGAACACTGGCCTATCCAGAAAACCACATTGCTTTCATTGTTCCCTTGATTTTGAAGCTGTTTTTGGTCAGTCGTGTATCTGGAATCCATATATGCATGACGTTTTGTGACTGTGTTCAGAGACATCACCAAACACACTAGTTCGCATCATACCTACAGAATATGTCGCCGCTTTGGAATCGTCATGCTACACTGTATAGTTTGTCGATGGGTCAATTCCGTAAGTGTGATTCAGACTGGAATAAATGAACTTGAACCCTGCCGAATTGGGAACACAAATTACTGGTATGCCTTCTGCTCCACACAGATTCTGAATGTGGGTCTGCTGAATTGGGAAGAGTGTTCCTGATACGCCTACTTATTCATGTTATTAAATTGGGTGCATGAAAGAGATGGGTATGCCTCCTCGATTGGAAACACAAGTTACTTGTATGCATGGCAAATTAATTTGGGAACGCTCCGCGGGGCTCCCGGGCATTGACCTGGGGTGTTGTTGTGCACACTCTAGGTCATAGTAAGAATAGACCTCAGCCCCCAGGGGTTATTCTAGCCCAAAATTGTTCATAAACTCAATTTCAAAATTTTGAAAACTCAATTCGAGAAATTCTACAAAACTCAATATTTTTGCCTTTTTCATCAAAAAAATGATGAAACTCAATTTTTCAACTTTTTCATCGCACCAATTACAGAACTGAGGTTGGTCATATGTTTGCGACACTTCTTCAGAGACCAACAGATACTGACAATTCTATTTACATGAATTATATCACAGTCTACAACAACATTGCTAAAATAACTCGGTGTTACGAGATAACTCATTGGCCCAAACCATGGCAGGGTGTCGTGTATCATCCAACAATTGAAGGCGACATTAGCACAACGTGTCTTCTTAGAGCAACAACAACATATAGAACTGCTGCTGCATTGTCGATCAAGATATAAACTTCGGCCTAAGATAGTCAGCCGTTCACTTGTTACATGCATGTTTTGTGTACTCCGGTACAACCACACCAAACCACAGTACGGCTGTTGTCAGTTAATAGGTTGTTTAGCATGACCTCATGCTAAAACATACATGCTAGATGCTATAATTATTAATTATTGAAGCTAGATTTTTTACCGTTAACAGAGAAGATTGTGATCGAATATATAACCTGGCAACATTCCTGTTTTACAGATTTATACACTCTGAAATACTCTCATAAATATCGCCAGAAAAAAATATTTATGAAATAATTATTCTTCAAAGAGACATTTTAAGTTTGCTTTACTTTAATTGAAACATTATGTAAATAATTATGGTAGACTAAAACTCAAATGCACACACATTGTGTAAACAGAAATCAAGGGAAAAAACTCTTACTTGTGACCAATATTAAAGATAACTGCAGAATTTATTACCCGAATTTTCAACGTCAGGAGTATGTCTCCCCCAACTATGTTGGGGGGAGACATCTAGTGTTTGTGCTGTCTGTCTGGATGGATGGATGGATGGATGTCTGTCCGTCCCCTTGCCTTGTTTGCAGGATATCTTGAGAACTACTGGATGGAATTTCACCAAACTTGAATGGAAGCTTCATTGGGATAGCCCCCTCATTTGATTAGGTTTTGGTGTGTGTGCGTGCATTCATCCATGTCCGGTGTCCGTCCGTCCGTCCATCTACTTGTACATGTATATACCGGCCTTGTCTGCAAGATATCTTAAGAACTACTGGATGGAATTTCACCAAACTTGGATGGAAGCTCCAGTGGGATAGCCCCCTCATTTGATTAGGTTTTGGTGTGTGTGCGTGCATTCATCCGTGTCCAGTGTCCGTCCGTCCGTCCATCTACTTGTACATGTATATACAGGCCTTGTCTACAAGATATCTTGAGAACTACTGGACGGAATTTCACCAAACTTGGATGGAAGCTTCATTGCGATAGCCCCCTTATTTGATTAGGTTTTGGTGTGTGTGCATGCGTTCATCCGTGTCCAGTGTCCGTCCGTCCGTCCGTCCATCTACTTGTACATGTATATACAGGCCTTGTCTGCAAGATATCTTAAGAACTACTGGATGGAATTTCACCAAACTTGGATGAAAGCTTCAGTGGGATAGCCCCCTCATTTGATTAGGTTTTGGTGTGTGTGCGTGCATTCATCCGTGTCCAGTGTCCGTCCGTCCGTCCATCTACTTGTACATGTATATACAGGCCTTATCTGCAAGATATCTTGAGAACTACTGGACGGAATTTCACCAAACTTGGATGGAAGCTTCATTGGGATAGCCCCCTTATTTGATTAGGTTTTGGTGTGTGTGCATGCGTTCATCCGTGTCCGGTGTCCGTCCGTCCGTCCATCTACTTGTCCTTGTCTGCAAGATATCTTGAGAACTACTGGATGGAATTTCACCAAACTTGGATGGAAGCTTCATTGGGATAGCCCCCTCAGTTGATCAGGTTTTGGTGTATGTGTGCATGCATTCATCCGTGTCGGGTGTCCGTCCGTCCGTTCATCTACTTGTACATGTATATATAGGCCTTGTCTGCAAGATATCTGGAGAACTACGTGACGGAAGTTCACCAAACTTGGATGGAAGCTTTATTGGGATAGTCCTCTCATCTGATTAGGTTTTGGTTTGTGTGTGCGTTCGTCCATGTTCGGTGTCCGTCCGTCTGTCCATGTACTTGTACATGTATATGTATATACAGGCCCTTTCTGCAAGATATCTGAAGAACTACTGGACAGAATTTCACCAAACTTGGATGGAAGGTTCATTGGGATAGCCCCCTCATTTGATTAGGTTTGGGTGTGTGTGTGCATTTATCCATGTCCATCGTCCGTCCGTCCATCTAATTGTTCATGTCTATCAAGGTTCGCACACTCCTTGAAACTCCTTGAAAATCCTGGAAAAATGAAAATGTAATTTCCAGTACTGGAAAATCCTGGAAAAACAAGATTACTCCTTGAAACTCCTGGAAAATTAACATTTGTGGTTTCGCTATATAGATATAAAACTGAACGTAGTCATCGAATGTTTCTTCAAAAGTTCACGAGTTCGTCGCCGTAAATGGTATGAAAAAAGGAAAGAAAAAAAAAAAGAAAAGAAAGGGATCTAACATTCGTTGCCAAATCAAATAGCCTTCGAGCCTCAGCACAGAAAAAGGCAGGAGAGCTTCAACGAGTTCAGAAAGAACTGGATGAAAATCTACTGAAACTGAAGTCCATGTAGTCCAAATTGAAGTCCAAATTCATTTCTATAAGACAGTAGTAGACAAATGTCTCTGTCACAGTTGTTGAAATCTCGAAAGACACTGCAAATGGATACCATTTTGCTTGTAAAAAAAAATGAATAAACTCTGTTGAAATCTAATTTTGATGAGATCCTTTATTTCTTCGAGTCAGTCGAACAATGTTCTTCAAGCGTAAAAAAAATACATTATGATGTAGAATTCTATACAGGGACTCCTGGAATCTGGTAAATAACTCCTGGAAAGCTCCTGGAAAACTCCTGGAATTTTAAGTGTTCTGAGTTGTGCACACCCTGTCTATACATACCTTGTCTGCAAGATATCTGGAGAACTACTCGACGGAATTTCACCAAACTTGGATGGAAGCTTCATTGAAATGGCCTTATGATCTAATTAGGTTTGGGTGTGAGCTAGTGCTTGCGTGGGTCCATGCAAAATGTGCTTATCTGTCTGTCCAATTTTTGTTCACTCCATATCTTGGAAACTACTGAAGGCAGATGCATGAAACTTCTATACGGTACAGCATGTAAACTATAGGTGTGGCTCTTGTATGTTTTGCATCTTTCCTATAATGTGATCAGTTTCGAAATAGTTGATGCTTCACAATTACATGTATTTCACATTGGTTGGACGCTGTAGATGTCGACAATCCACTCATTGCTATATAAATCCCGACTCCTCACTGCGTTACTGCAACAATAAAAATCGCCTCTTTGTAATTAATATTTTTAGATGCGCAGCTTTGTTTAGGATACTTATTGCTACATTCATTTTATAGCACTTTCCCTTAAATTATGTGCCCACTCAAGGCAAGGTGGGAGGTTGGGGGAGACTTATGTTTTTGCTTAAAAAAACAACCAGCATAGGCTTCATGCCGGAGCGGCAACTCAAGGGGCAAAGCGGAACCTCTAGTTGAAATCTTCTTTTATTTCTTTTACACTGACTGAAGATAGGGATTCTCTGTCCACGGCGACGAATTTTGTATGTCCGTCGTCCTCAAGCTACGAGTAATTCGTCGACAGTCTGTGTTGTCGTTGTTGTTGTCGGGAGTGAAGACGTGAAGTGCTCGACCACTTCGCTCAAAAGTGTTTCATCAGATAAATGGATGATTAAATGAATTGGTTGATGAGGAAACAACTGATCCATAAACTAAAACCATGATGGCTTTGGTACGCGACCGTCAAAAGTGCCGAAGTTAAAACTTTACTGCCACGTGCTTGACACGAGGGAATCCTCGCTAGAAAAGGACTGTGCCTCGTTTTGAAAGGGCTTTCCCCAAGAATGTGAACCAAGATGGCGGCTCTTCAGTCGCCTTCGCGCTGACTCGCGCTGTGACGGTTCATTCGTTTTACTTAGATTTGCTTACTTATTTCTTTTACGACCAATAATTACTGATAATTAAAATACATGCGGCATTATTTATCTCCAAAATATTGATGCGGGCGGGTCATGCGAAACAACCTATCAACTGACAACTGGTATGTTGTGGGAAAACTCAAAAAAATTGTGTTTGCGCGCGCAAACGGCAAAAATCGCAAAACTCAATTTTTTTTATCAAAACTCAATTTGAAATTTTCTGCAAAACTCAATATATATTGTTTTTCATCGTGGTAACCACGATGAAAAAACGGCTAGAAAAACCCCTGGCCCCTCAGAGAACTTGTCATAAGAGGCGACTAACTGTGCACTCGTGGGGTTCCCGGGTGTTAAAATGAATAGGACCCTACCCGTGTGGTTTCCGGGTGTGAAAAGGAATAGGAACCAAAAGTCGTGATATGACTGAAATAGTGTTGAAAGCGACGTTAAATCATATTCACTCACTCACTCACCCTTAATTTGAGAACATTAATCATTGATGGCATGCCTAAATGATTCACACCAATTGAGAATGAGGGCCTGCAGAAATGGGAACAGTTATTGCTTTGCCTACTCATTCATGTTAATTGGGAGCATGGCATACTGGTATGCCTCCTGAATTATACATACAAGTATGCCTGATGTCTGGGAACAGTTCTCATTGAGAAGTCCTGCTGATTCAGACGAGGTTATGTTTTTGCATACATGTATGTACTTTTAAGCTGGAGTTGTATTTTCATTAAAACAAATGTCTGTATACACAGACATGTGTGACCAATGACTGTGTTAAAAACAACGAAATGACTTCTGGTATAAAGGAAGAACAACAGCTTCAGGCAGTCTCGGAGAATTGATAGTCTTACTGTATCCATAACTTGACCAGTTCTATAAACTGTTTGGGGCATTTCATGGTTTTGTGTTGGCCAGTCTGTTAGGGGCGCTAAATAGATGTGTCAAAACAGCTCCATTTGGTGTGTGTGATGAGTAACACATGAGGAGTTGTTCTTCATCCTCCAGACCAGAGTGTCTGGCCTGCCATACCAAACACATAGATAATACAGATAGGCCGCTGGCAGTTTTAGGACCAGCAAGATTGCCCAGTCTTGTTTTGTTGGTTCTCAAAAATGCCTCATTATCACAGAGGCTCTTCCAAGTCAGTTTGGACCATTGTTCTGGCTGTCTGCTGTTACCCAGACCTAAAAAAACAAAGAAAGCTTTCCTTCATTATGTTGCATTTGTCCAGAAACCTGGTATTTTTTGAATGCATCTGACATTTTGTCTTGTCCTTCAGCCCTTTTGTTCTTTTGTATAATAACTCAACCTTGCCCAGACCATATCTTGAATTATTACCAGTAGGCCTAGGCATGGAACTATTTGCGGCATCACTGATGACCCTGTGGGCCTTCTGGGGATTGACCTAGCTGGGGTGTCACACCCAGTGGTGGGATTGACATGCCGTGTCTGTGTTTACCCCGCGACCATGAATAGAATTAAGGGTATCAGCTTGTTGTAAGAGGCAAATAACTGGGGCACCGATGGAGTTTACCGAGTGTAATAAGCAATAGGACCCGAAAGTCTTGATGTGACTGAAATATTGTTGGAAGCAAAGTTAAATCATTATATTAGATAATTCACTCACATCACTGAAAATAAATGTGTAATATTTCCTAAAATTATTACCATTAGCGGACTGCAATGCAATGCATTGCCAATAAATATTGTTGGGAATTCCATACATAAAGATCACAATAACATTGTCATGAGTTTACAATCTAGCCCCAGAACTCACTACCTGCGAAAGTGACCTCTGGCCTAGTGGATTTCTGTGAGCGGAAATGGGATCAAGTCGCACTTGTTTGTTTACTTTCTTATTGTTTGTTTTACTTTTATGTGTTTGGTACTCTCTCCCAAATGAGGTGCTCAGTATAATAAAGAACTTATCTTATCATGTGCACAATTAATTTTTGGCGGAACCAATCTCGCGTTCGTCTATTTCTGTATTGGCGGAACTTAGCACAACTGGTGAGTTCTGGGGATAGATTGCTATTATTCAACTAGACATAGAAATACTTTTGTATAATTTGAATGAATTATGTTATTTTGGTTAAAATTAACTTCATTTCACAATAAAATGCGACCGGATCGCTCGATTATCAAAGGCAATATTTCGCAGCCGGCTCACTACTTCATTGCCATGTACGCTCCCCACCAGTGGGGATTTGTGCATTCTATGTGAGAGGCTAAGTAATTCTGCCAAGATGGAAATAGTCGAATGTGAGATTGATGAGTTTATTACCCCTCAGCCCATAGGGCTGTAGGGTCTTGTCATTGGCATGTACGTCTGGTCATCCGGACGGACGGACGGACGGACGGCCGTCTGTCAACAATTTTTTGTCCGGGCTAGATCTCAGTTACTATTTGACTGACAGTTCTGATACTCACAGTGAATATCCCTAGTATCCCAGAGATGTGCACTGTCATGTTTATTCCGTGTTACGTCATTTCTTTACAGAGTTATGGCCCTTTGAAATTTCGCGTCACTAACTTTTGTCCGGGCCAGATCTCAGTTACTATTTGACTGACAGCTCTGATACTCACAGTGAATATCCCTAGTATCCCAGAGATGTGCACTGTCATGTTTATTTCGTGTTACGTCATTTCTGTACAGAGTTATGGCCCTTTGAAATTTTCCGTCACTAACTTTTGTCCGGGCCAGATCTCAGTTACAATTTGACTGACAGCTCTGATACTCACAGTGAATATCCCTAGTAACCCAGAGATGTTGAGTACTACACACACACACACTCGACTCTTCCCTGGAATAGATCTTCATCTATGAAGAACTATTCACCAGATCTTTACTAACTTTTCTTGAGGTATCGATCCACACAGTCTTGGATCGATATCCCTTCACAGGATTGATGACTGAAGCCGGTACTAGCAAATACTAATCGTTGTGTATTCTCTTGAATCAACATTAATACATATGTGGGTAAATAAATTTGACAGAATTCAGCAGATTTTTATGTCAACCTGTTATTCGCTGGACATATTGTGCTGAGGGGTCAAAGCACCTTTTAGGTGCAGCCTCATGTTTAAGTGATACGAGTTGTGAACTGCCCTTGACACCCCTATGTCGGCCCTCGATACTTCATGTCTCGGGCCGACATATCAGGTGCTTGGGCAGTTCACAACTCCTACCACCTAACAAACTCATGACAAGGCTATATTGCTACTCCGATCTTCATGAAAGTTTATTTTACTGCCACGCCACGATGTCTCATTCATATCCGCGCCAAACAATAAAACAAATGATTACACTCAAGGAGTACAACAACAACACCGCTATGCCAAATGATGCATGTTTGCCCACCAAAGAAAGTCAGATTGTTGTGATGTAATAATTAAATAGCATTCTTCAGTCTCTTCTGCCTGGAAGTCAATTGTGTTAAGTGAAAGTTATGGATCACGGTAAAAGTTAGCGCTGTCAAATTGGGGTATATACCACTGTTATTCTGATGCCAGTTTGAGTCCGGATTTGTTAAGTTATTATTTTTCCACAAATATATCACATTATTACAATTACATGTCAATTTAACTATTTTAAAAGTTTTACATAGGGGTATTGTCGTTGTTGTGTACGTGCATTTGTCCATCCACGTGCCCCATTACCTGATAAACCTATTGACATAGCGTTGCCAAACTTGGAACATTTACTGCCGGGCTGAGAAGTTTAGCACATCAGTGCTTCCTCAAGATATTTCCTTTTCAAGGGTTTTCCAGTCAAAATGGAAAATTCTCCACATCTGTTGAAAAAGTATTCAGATGGTGGTGATGGAAATGTCCACATTATCTCTCCTATTTCTGTTGATAATATATGGATGAATTACATGCCAGACAACAAAGGAAGTATATTAGTGTGTTTATACTGCACATGAATCACAGTCTTTCGTTTCTGTAAATCAGAGGAGTGCTATAAATCACACTCCTAAAATGAGTGAGGCGAGTGATCGCACTCCTGAAATTACTATCCTAGCTCTTCAGGCGGGGGTCCAGGGGCTGCCTAGGCCGCGGAAGCTCAGAGGTCCTAGATTGCTGGAAATGCATTCTGAGCCATTTCCAGCAAATAAATCTGCAAATTCTCCCTTACATTTTTGTCCTCATTTAATGTTTTTTTTTTTAATTCATGGAGATCCCAATTGCAATTAATATCTGAAGTTATATACAAGAGACATGTGTCCCCTTGTCTACACTGTCTGTCCAGTCATGCTTTGTGCTATTATGACAAATAAATTCCACAGCAGCAAAACTTGACAGAGCTCCGCGATATCATTATGTTAATTTGATACAGCATTTTCCAGACGGGACCTCGGATATGAAGAGATTTTCTTCAGAAATTCTTTATGGACGACAACTTGCTTTGGAATATCAAGTCTGATAAATAAGATCAAATCAAAACTTGTGCAAAATGAATACCGGTAGCTAAAAAAAATCTTTCGATCGTGACGTTTGTTTAAAACAGTGTATTAAAAGTTCATTGCAATGCACGCAAATCAAAACATGGTGCCTACTAACACTGGCGGGTAAAACAAAAATTTACTCGGATCTTAGTACGGAATAATCTTTCTGGTTCAGCTATGATTTCGCCGCTAGGTTTTATCGAACAGACTGATATATTCATGAATATATATTAGCGCTTTCGAAAACAATATATTTGAATAGTCGTTGGCGATATATTCAACATCTACTTCAAACATCACATCAAAGGGACGATCGGACTCTCCGCGACTTCGCTGCTAGAATTACGATTTTGTATTTCCCCAAATAATCAAGGAATGTACCGCCGAACACAGAAGAGTTCCTATTTTCGTTTTGTGAATGTGTGATGAATTATCGACTTGTATTTTCAAAAAAAATACGCATTGGGGTTTGGGGAGCAGGACTTCTCTAGGTGCGCGATCAATCGCGCGCCTTAAAATGAAATTAGGCGAGCGATGGTGCGCGCGAGCGATCGCTCGCCTCAAAAACGAATGACTGGAATCAGATGAGAGTATGGTACCAGTACATGTATACATGTATATAACACCAGTGTCAGGTCTACTGGACCATTTTAAATACATGGACCATCTGCTAATGTCTACAATGTAGTTTGCTTGGCACATATTAGTCATAGAGCCTAAAATCTGAGCTGCAGAGATCTCCCCACTGAGGAAACCGGGTCATGACATCTATTTTCTCTGTTACAAAAACACCAACTATTCTCAAACAGCAACATGCCAGCTAGAATTTCTCCATCTCCTGCAGTTATGCTGGCCATTTTCCTCCATCTAGAAATGGTGGGCTGAAACTAGTCTTAAATTGAATTGGCAGGCTCATTTTAGGAATATTACAATTACAGATAAACTGACCAATATTTTCAGGAATATCTATCAACGACATCAAGCAACAGTTTTTTCTCCCCCCTCAAATCTTTCAAATTAAGATTTCTTTGGCCTCCGAAATGTTTGTTTTTAGAGGTTGTTGGAAAATGTATATAATAGTTTATTAGTTTTCAGCACAAGTTTGCAAATCGCGGTCAGAGGTGTTTTTTTCTAATTCCTCCTAGCCCTAGTCCATCATTCATCCTGGATATGAGACTTGTTTCAGCATGTCACCCCAGCTGTTCTGGCCTCGCATGGTTTCGATTTAGTACATGTCAACAAAAAAAAAACAAAAAACAAAGAAGTTCTGCAGAAAATGCCTGACCAATTACTATAGACCTTGATGCTTTTGTTTTTATAACCTAACACTGGGACTAAATGTAGGTCTCTTCTTCCCGAGAAAATATCAAATTCTCTGATGTTTAAGATGGTAGGTTGAGGAATCCTGCTTATCTGATGTTGATAGGAACCTTCCATTATGAAAGCATTGAGGTCAACATGCTCCAAAGACTAGCAGACTCGGCTCTCACAGAACTCCCAAGTGCATGCATACATGTAGATATAGCTGAAGGAATCCAATATTTGACATGCACATTTGAACTTCAGATGTGCTGTGCATCGTTTCCTGTTCATTTCATTCTGTATCATAATTTCATTGGCAAATGCAAGCACTCTTAATTTTTAAAATAATTATGATCAAATTTGCTAGATTTATTATTTTTAACTTGTATCAATTTTATAGAGGGGGTTGAAATTCACTTGAAAACATATCTTCAGTATATTACTAAATAATATGTAATATTCAATAATGTTTATTTTTAATAATATTTTAATTATTATTTACTTAGTGCAATTCTTGCAAGTAAATGTGTGTCAACTGAATGTTATACATGTATTTGCAATGATTCTATTTAAATGGTCATTATACTCTCCGAGACTCGGCTATCTAGCCATCTTCTACAAATATAATGCAAACGGAAAATGGCTATCTCTTGATTTCTCCAAAGATCAACCAAAAATATTTTGACAGTTTCATGTTTATGGAAAGAAAATATTATGATTCAACAATGCTATCACTAGATGTCTGAATTCCTAAAATCTGATCTTCGAAACTATTTGGCGGGCACGTTTACCAGCTTGGGTCATTTGAGATTTTGACTGATTATCTATCACAAGGCTGATTCTCAGACCATGGAGAATCCAGTGTTCATGTATTGATTTTGACGGAAACCAATCTCGACCAAATTTTGCAAAAACATACATGTACTATCTGCAGGAAGCAAAAACTACTGCAGTCTAAATTGCTTGCCTGTGCAGTGCCTGCATGACTCAAGACCCTGGAAATTGTAAACTGGTAAACTGAGTGACATTTTGTAGGCTTTAGTTCATGTTGCTGCTAAAGATGAAAAAAAAAAGAGAGAAAAAAAAGAAAAAGCCCGAGATGATAAGTGGATAAGGAAAGTTTTTCTACCAATGCTATTTTCTTGTCCATGTCGGATGAGTCATAGTCCCATTTTTCTATGACTGAAAGACGAGTTAAAATCTGTTATTGTGGTGGAGTTTACTAATCGCGCCAGTGATTAATAGACAGTTCTGGGCTTCAACTAACTAAGGCAACTCTTCGAGGGTAATAATGTTTGGTGCCATCACTTCATCAGAAACGACCATTCAGCTCCTTTGCCTGATTTATTTCGCTTGCCGGCGAAGCTATAATTTGATTTGGTCCATACAGCTCAGCAAAAATGCAGATAAAATAGTAGGCCTACATGCAGTAGGCAAATGATTTAGTTTGTTGCGGTGACTGAGCAAAAATGAAACTATAGATAGATAGTGTTGCATGTGCACATGTTCATATGCATGTACATTGCAACAGTTGCCATGTCCTTGGTAGTGATATTTAAGAAATAATGTTTTCATAGGCGTGCTCAATGATTATTTTACGCTCGGTTAGTGGGGAAAGTTAATCAATTTTAGGACGCGGGCTTCGCATTATTATTATTTATTATTAAAACATTATTTCTGTTCTATCGCACTACTCAAATTGATTATCAACAAAGATTATAATGAAAGGTTGAAAACATATTTTAAACTTTGACAACCTTTGTCCCCTTTGTTGAAAAAACTCGTCCACGGATGTTGGCACGATGCTCCCGTCTCGGTTGGCATCGTGCCAATGTCACTGGACGAGTTTATGTGGTCTCTCAAATGGTGAGTTATTCTGTCAGCTAAGCCAGGCTCTGTGGGACATACTTGGATTTAGGTCTATTTTTTTCGCTTTGTTAATCAATTCCACCATGAAAACAGCAGTTTAACTTAAGAAAGAAATTCCATCTTGTAATTTATTTGTGTGTTTATTCGATTGTATGAAGCAGACGACCCTTTCCTCTCTCACCTTGTAAAATTGAATCTCCCAATGAACACCTGTACTTGACACATGTACATTTCACACAACCATGCTAAATCACTCAATAATTGCACGGTTAGCAAGTTGTAATAGACACAAGTGTTATAGAATATCACTTTATACAGCTTCAGTAATTCCTTTTGAACAGAAAAGTAAACTGCAAAGGTTTTCAAATTTTTCTTGTTATACGCTTTATGAGTTAGTTAGTGCTGGAAATACCAGTGTACCTACTTCGTTTGGTTTTAGTTGGAGTATTTTGTCTCCTGGTAGTTTTTGAAAAGTGGTTCATAACCATCTGGCCTGACGTTCATACTCGAGTCATTTACTGTTCGAGCGGCCGGTCTGACGTGATGACATAATCAAGGAAAGATAAGCAATGACATTTTCCAACCTGAATTCTGCTGGGCTGGACATAACAACTTCATAAAACCTTGGAACAGATGAAATACTTCAAGTCAGACCAAATGAAGTAAATAGGCCGCTATTTCTATCAATATTTTACCTATAGAATAATATAATAAAAATATTTCACGGTGAGGATTTCACATTGCGAGGCAAGAATTATCAAACAAGATAGATATTTTACTGAGGCCCTTGTGAGACGAAAATCTTGGCAAAAAGTGCCCTGCACACAAGAGCTATACCCTGAGCCAACGGGCCCTTGAGGTCGTTGGCTCAGGAGATGTGCCAGGCTTCAGGGTTGGATCTTTCCTTCACTGATCTGGAATAGCATACCTGTATGTATCATTGAACAGATGTTTGTTACTGTAATTAATATGAGTTGACTTAATTAGTATAATGCTGTGTGATAATTCACATGAACTGCAAAATTGTATTGTATTCTGACAACACGAATTGAGTTCTCAGGTACTCCATTACTTGTTAAAATAAAAAAAGAATTGCATAATATAAATATTGTTGTTTGATTAAAATGAGAAATGCATCTAGTGCCCACGAGACCTCCATTGTTCTGCGTTAGTCCTTTGTTCTGTATTCTATGATCAATAAATTTCATTATTTGAACTGAAGTTCGTTGTCACCTCGGTGAAAATTTGTCATCCAGATCATGAGTCAGGTGAAAGATGAAAGAATATTATACGCTAAACCAGATGGATGTAGATTGTAGTTCCTCGTCCCTCGAATAAAGAAATGCCAATATATGTTCGAATTTGTCCAAATATCAGATTACGAAAAACAGTTGAAACAGAATCAATTGCCATTGATGAGTGCAGTTCCTACATACTAAAGAGATGAATTATTAAATAATGTTGCAATTTTGTCCCCTGTCCATGTAGCTTCTACAATTCTCAATTCAGTTCAATATATCGTAAACAAAACAGGGAGATACCATGCACATCTCATTCTCAATAAATAAAGCCAATTTGTTTTTCTGAAGAAGATTCATTTCTGGATAGTTAAATTCTCACCAAGAATGTGCATGTATAGAACTTCCAAGGTTTACAGCACAAAAACTGAAGTGATGGAATTGAATTGCAAGATGTTGGGAGGTGTGTTTTCCAGGGGTTCGCGTAACGACAAAATTTCATTTCCCCCGCGAACTGGTAGCGTGTGGCATTGAGTGAGAAAGCCCTGTTTTGATTGATTTTTCTTTAATCGTACCTCGGGGGTGTTCCGGCATGGATGGGCTGGGTCTGTCGTCAGTGTCGTACCTCGTTAATAATATCTCGTTAATATTATTGGCCGTGTGCCCCTTTGATTTGATTTGTGTGAGTCATGGACTCCTGATACAACTCACTGGTCATAGTTTTGTGTTTATGATCCATCCAACGTAACATAAAGACCGAAAGACCAGCAGACACCAATTTGATAAAGGATCAGTGGCTAGATAATGCTCAAAATTATTGGCAGTTTTTATGTCCTGCTTTCTGATGAAATATTTTCCCAGGCTCGCTTAAGTATCTAGAGCAGCTTTAATATCATCATCAGATTTGAGTTTCAGAGAAACACCGACTTATAAGATAGTATGATAATGGCCTGCCTATACATTTGTACAATTGATAAATCCACTGGCTGCCTCTATAAACCCTAAATAGTAGTAAATGTGTACTTCTTCAGTAGTATTTTTTATGCCACATGTAAACATGCATGCACATTGAGTGTAAATAACCTGCTTTATCCTACATGCTTCATTTATTGGTGGAATCCATCCATGATGGAAATTCTTTGAACGTTTATTACTTGGTTGCACAATTTTTCAGCCCCATAATCATCTTACAAGTTAAAACTGCATTTATGATGAAAAACTCTATCATTTTGAACCCTGAAAAAATCTCGACTAACCATAAAGCGCATTCATTTAAAGAATGTATTATATCTGAACTATGAAATTATATGTTCTGAGAAGTGAAATCGTGAATCCGCCAATCTACTATTTACATTTAATCTAGTGATACTGACACAACCACCAATATCGTATCATGTTGAACCCAATCTGGTTGTTACAGAATGGTCATTGCAGCCCCTTATCTTCTTGCTCGTAATGGACCTAATGTACCAAACCATGATTTGCAGAAGGATAATTTAGAGTTACGTAGCTCCATAAAAAGATATTTGGTATTGACCAATTTTCTTTGATTTCAGTCCCTGCTCTTTACTATAGTGAGTCATACAAGTGTATTATTTGTAGTACAATGTTAAAATACATTACACCCCAGAAAGGGTGAGTGAGTGAATATGATTTAACGTCGCTTTCAACACTATTTCAGTCATATCACGACATTGGTTCCTATTGCTTTTCACACCCGGAAACCACACGGGTAGGGTCTTATTCCTTTTAACACCCGAGACTCCATGGGTGGGGTCCTATTCTCTTTCACACCCAGGTACATGTACACCCCCAAAAAACAAGACTATACCAACATATAGCGAGTATCCCTCTAACAATATTTAATCACTCCAAATTTTTTAGACAAAATTCAATCTGTGGTTCTAATAAATTTGATCATCCCTCTAAAATCATTTAAATAACAAAGAAATCATGGATTATATGCTTTATTTTGAACCATTTTATTCAACTTAGTGTTCTAATAAATTTGATCACCCCCAGATTTTATGGTGGGAAATTTGACTTCCTGTGATTGAATTATTAGAGGGATTACCTTGCATATTTTTTTAACATCTGCACTCATTATTATTCAGTGTGAACCCAGCATGCACCAGCCTCCATGAAGATATTAATGTCAGGTCTCTGGAGAGTTGCACTAACATACCCTTTTTTAATGACCATTTTCACCGGACTCCACCTCAGCTTCCACCTGAGCTTCCGTGTAAATAATATTATTTTATTGTCCCAGATGTACAAATTTCCAATTTTCAACTTCAGAGGTTTTAATTCAGAGGAAATGAGTTGTCAGAAACTCGCAGAAAGAGAGAATATAATAACCCTGGTTAATTAACTCGGACTAATTCATCATATAGGTAGATGTAGGCTACTAACGAGGCAGGTGATATTGACGACCCTGTTTTCAGGTGTTCAATTAGCCAGTCTTATAAACACCTGTATCTACTCTCCTGTCCCCTATTGTTAAATCAAGAGTATTAAATCGACTTAGCATTTCCATATATGCTGGTTATTATCGCCAAGTGAGCAGGTGAAAAATTGAGATAAAGATATTTATCGTACAATATTCTATGTAAAATTGTAATATCCATTTTACATCACATACCATGATGTGATTAAGCTTACGGTAATTCCTCTAATAATTCGGTAACCCTATTAAAATTCAATTACCCACAAGTTTGTGTACAAAATAAATTTTGTTATAATTCATTCCAATGAATTTATCACCCTCTAAAATCATTAAAATGACAGAACTAATGGTGCAGGATCTGTAGGATTTTGGTCCATTTTGTCAACTCCCTGTTCTAATATAGTTGATCACCCCCAGTTTTTATGTTGAGAAATTCCACCTGATATCGAATTATTACATGATATACCATGTACATGTACACAATATTTTCTCCAGGACAAACAATTGTCAATTGCTGCATTGTCTTGCATTAATTACAAACCTCCACACCTGAATTTGTTCTAGCTTTGAACGTTCAATCTGCTTTTAGGTCCTATGTCCCTTTCATTGGGCCTGGGCTCCATGGGGCCTCCAGGGATTGACCTGGAGTGTCGTTGTGCACACCCCAGGTCATGGGGTGTTGACCTGGAGTGTCGCTGTGCAAACCCCGTATCATGGGAAGAATTAAGGACCTCGCCTCCTCAGACAGCTTGTCTTAAGTGGTGACTAACTGAAGCACCTGTTGGGTTTTGAGGTGTAAAAAGGAATAGCACCCCACCTGTGGGATCCCGGTATGAAAAGAAATAGGACCCAAACGTCATGATATGACCGAAATATTGTTGAAAGCGACATTAAATCATATTTGCCTACTCACTCCATTGCGAAGTGCATATTCCCTATTTATTTACGGTTATGTAGGAAGCATTCAATCATTGCAACATTAATGCTTTTCAGTGTACAATGACTTGTATATATACACATAATTCTGTTCATATAGGATAATTCAAATCAAATTTGTTGTAATCCCATATTCCCAGCGGCTTTTGCTCTATGGCTTCCTGTAGAGGCCTCTGGCTGGTTGACATTGCTTAATGTATATGTATCTGGATTGAAAGACAACATATGGTAATTCCCCTAATAATTCGATCACCGGAAGTGCAGCAAAAATAGCTTATATCTGGCAATATTCTTCATGGCACCAGCTACAAAGTGTCAGATTTTCATTCTTCAATTTGAATGAAGACTGAGATTGCTACTTTTCTCTTTGTTCGAATAACAGAGTTGAAAAGTGACCTTCCTGTGATTGAATTATTAGGGGAATTACCGTAATAGCCATGCCTACAAATATCAATACTATCAGGAGTAAATGAACTAGAAGTGTGTATCCTCAAATTAGACTAGCTAGATAGCACTGGGATTCCTCAAACAGCCTACGCCACAAGAGTCTTTCACAGTCTCAACACATGCATGACGAGATGCAATGGCGCCACACGGGGATCATGGGTGTGACTAATTATGAACATTTCATATGCTGAGTATTCAACTTGCAGCATCAGCTCATCTCTGTGATGCAATACTCAATTTTTGTTTTGAATCTGCACACGTCACATCATGTGTTGTAAGCAGGGAGGCAGAAGTTACTGTATTCTAGCTGGCCTGATGTAAAGATACATACTTCTAGTTCATTTGCTTCTGATGCTATCATGGTTCAATCTCTGCCTTGAAAATGACAATTTAGAATTGAAGGCCTTCAAAAACCTGGAAAATTATACTAAAGACCTTGAAAACGGGAATTTCTTATTTTCATTCAATTTTCGAGTTGTAGCTCAGAGTTGTACTGTTCTTTGCAATCTGATGGCAAAATTAACCCCATCATTGCAATATATATATTTTTATCATCCTAAAAGAATTCTAAATCTATTTGAAAGACGCCCGAGGGGCTTCCGGGGATCGACCTGGGGTGTCATTGTGCACACTCCAGGTCATGGTAAGAATAGGCCTCAGCCGCTCAGAGAGCTTGTCGTAAGTGGCGACTAACTTGGGCACCCGTTGGGTTCCCGGGTGTGAAAAGAAATGCGACCCCACCCGTGGGGTCCCGGGTGTTAAAAGGAATAGGACCCTACCCGTGTGGTTTCCAGGTGTGAAAAGGAATAGGAACCAAACGTCATGATATGACTGAAATAACGTTGCAAGCGACATTAAATCATATTCATGCACTCACTCACTATTTGAAAGACAATGCATGAACAGATATTCATACTTGTGTTTAAGTAAAAAATATCAGAAATTGTTTCTGTTTAGCTTCAATGACACTGGAAGTAATTTAATTGACTTGAAAACAGGTACTGTTAATTTACCTTGAAAGACCATGAAAAGGCCTTGGAAATTAGATGCTTCAAGGTATGCTGAATTTTTTTTTATGTTTGAGCGGAAAGGCCAGGCTACCTGTCCTAGTGGGTTATTTGTGGTGGCGAATATTGGGGAATATAGTTTTTACCCCTCGGGCAGATTCTGCCCGAGCGGTATTGTCGTTGCCTCCGTCGTCTGTCCGTCCGTCCGTCTGTCCGTCTGTCCATCATATCATTGTAAACACATTATCTCAAAAAGTCCTTCACTTACAACAATGAAACTTCATACAGTTGTTTAATACAGCCAGTACCAGAAGCCTATTGAAAGTCGGTGCCATTGGATGTGTTTTTCAGGAGTTATGCCCCTTTATACATGTCTGGCTGTTTTTATCCTTGTAAACACATTATCTCAAAAAGTCCTTCACTCACAACAATGAAACTTCATACAGTTGTTTAATGCAGCTAGTACCAGAAGCCTATTCAAAGTCGGTGTAATCGGATGTGTTTTTCAGGAGTTCTGCCTCTTTATGTCTGTTGGTCCATATCCTTGTAAACACATTATCTCAAAAAGTCCTTCACTCACAACAATGAAACTTCATACAGTTGTTTAATACAACCAGTACCAGAAGCCTATTGAAAGTCGGTGTAATCGGATGTGTTTTTCAGGAGTTCTGCCCCTTTATACATGTCTGTTGGTCCATATCCTTGTAAACACATTATCTCAAAAAGTCCTTCACTCACAACAATGAAACTTCATACAGTTGTTTAATACAGCCAGTACCAGAAGCCTATTGAAAGTCGGTGTAATCGGATGTGTTTTTCAGGAGTTCTGCCCCTTTATACATGTCTGTTGGTCCATATCCTTGTAAACACATTATCTCAAAAAGTCCTTCACTCACAACAATGAAACTTAATACAGTTGTTTAATACAGCCAGTACCAGAAGCCTATTGAAAGTCGGTGCCATGGGATGTGTTTTTCAGGAGTTCACACAAACCTGTGTGGATTGCTGTGAATAGACAGTAATCGTTCGACTACATCTACTATAGGTAATCACTGCTCTATTGCTATATTGTTTTGTCTGTCTATGATCTATATCATACAGGTAAAATTATGCCCACCCCAAATATGTGAGTTGTTGGGGTCAGAAACATTATTTCCACAATTGCTCTGGGCCCGGCCCGAGGGGTCCTGATGGCGACAGCCACATGTCTCAAGATGTGCTCAACCAATTTACCACATATTCAAGTAAGGTGCCAGGTTTTTCAGGTGTTTCTAACCTGTACTGTCATGCTGTTCTCTGTTATATCTTGTGTTTCTACTCTGGAAATGTAACTATTGCCACCTGTAATCACAGAGTTCCATTACAATGGTGTGTTTACCTCTCCTCCCTACCTCTCCTGTTTCCCGCAGCGCCTTGGGTGTTACGACCTTTAGAGATACATAAAACACTAGATGGTTACAGTAACAGGGTGGGTAGACAGATAAGAAGGATGTTTCTCTTCTACCTATGTATCTAACACAGGAAAACATATGTCGACGGTTAATTGCTCCGAGCTCCGACACCTTACGGATAGGAAACAGAAAAATATGAACATCCTACAGGTGGCTCTCTTTATATGGGAGATTGTCAGATCTGACAGATTACCCATGTCTGAACTCTAACAGTTCAGGTGATATATTCAAGGCCTGCTCCACGTTTTATTGCAACTATCGTGGGAATGCATTGTGAGAAGGAGCAGACACTATTAAGAGGATACTTAGCTACATGGGTTGTCTGTCCAATACTCTTCTCACATGTAATTACTTGCTCAAATATGGAGAATTTAACTGGATTACGCCTCACGGACTCCCAGGGATTCACCTGGGGTGTTATTGTGCACACCCCACGTCATAGTAAGAATTTAAGGCCCTCGATCATCTCCTCAGACAGCTTGTCAATAAGAGGTGGCTAACTGGGGCATCCGTGGGGTTCCCGGGTGTGAAGAGGAATAGTAACCTACCAGTGGGGTCCCGTGTGTAAAGAGCATTAGTGCCCTAGTTTGCGGGTGTGGAAAGTACAAGGACCCAAACATCGTGATAAGATATAGTTGAAAGCGACATTAAATCATATTCACTCACTCACTCGCCCGTGGATTTCCGAGTGTGAAAAGTACTGTTTCTCGTGTTTGTAAAATCGGTAGGATCTGTTGATCGCTCTACTGGATCCTGTTTTGGATGAGTGATCACTCTCTCCGAAATCGCTCTTCATTGTATTCACTCTCCTTAACCCTTTCACCGATCATTCCCTGTTTAAAGATATACACCTAGTCTAAACAAAGCAACCCAGGAGTAGATCGATGAAAGGGTTTAAAACTAAGAGACTGGTAACAAGACCCAAACGTCGTGATTGTTGAAAGCGAAGTTAAATCATACTAATTTGAGGGTATAACCTCCAAACAACTGTCATCATCAATAAATAATAACACAACTGCTCAACTTTGTACTATTAACATTTTCTTTGAATCAAACTGAAGCAAAATACGCAATTTGATCAAGTTTAATTACCTCAAATTTCATTTTTGGCCGAACTCTGCCTTCCATATCCTTTCAGCTGTTCAACTCATGCGATAGATCATAGGAGATAATTTTTGGCACGAAAGTGATGCTCGGTTCATGTTAGGGTGATATTTTACATATTTCTATCTTGTCAAGAGACAAACCGGTGTATCGGTGATGATTACATTGAGCACATGCCGCTGGTTGTTAAGTGTG
This sequence comes from Hanleya hanleyi, assembly GCA_036873755.1. Classification (NCBI taxonomy): domain Eukaryota; kingdom Metazoa; phylum Mollusca; class Polyplacophora; order Lepidopleurida; family Hanleyidae; genus Hanleya; species Hanleya hanleyi. The sequence goes on from JAVTVY010021968.1 coordinate 80,542, forward strand.
TTAACAAGATACCTGTTCTAATGGAATACTTTGTAGGTATATCAACTTTACATTTCTGGCAAGTTCCCTTAAAGGTGAAATGCAAAGGTTTTCCTATTTATGTTTTTCATGGAAATATCAGCCAATCAACATGTACTTCGTTTGGTTTTATCTAGAATGTTTTGTCTTCTAGTAGCTTTAGAAAAGTGCTCCAAAGTTGTTATGTCAAACCCAGTAGATTTTAGAAATGAAATCTGCACCGCTTATCCACCCTTAATTGTTTGATGCTGGTTTGTGAGGTCACACCAGGCCGCCAGGCCGTACGTCAATAACTTTCAGTAAAGGTCCCTACTCAAAATGTCTAGGTGAAACTATTAAAGTGTAACTGTGGTACTTGTGTAAGTGCACGTCATATTCAAGATAGCGATGTGATTAATAAAACGTTTATATTTAAAGTTTTTCTCCAACATTTCACTCGTATTCTGTCTCAGAGGATTCAAAGGCAGCTTTATACATTGGGAGAGAAATCTTCACTACCTCTTTTGTCGTCAAAGATGACGTCAATGAATTATGATGTCATACTTCAAGTGTCCAGTACAGTCTGCGGGACAGTCTACGGCAATGCAGAGAATGAAGCAGATTTGTAACAATTTTGTAATATGATGTGACTAATCATTCTATAATATCGTCACAATTTCCGACATGCTTGTGGCGCTGTGCACTATAATAACTTTAATAACACTGAAATTGTTAAAATTAAAGTCGTGCAATTAAAAAGAGGGTATAAATCCTATAATTTGGAAGATTACAAGTTACACTTTAGCAATGGATGATAGAGAACAATTTAATTTAATGTGTTCAAATCATAAGAATTAAGGATATTATTGGAATGCGCTGGTGTGTACACTGTAGCCCTGAGTTTAAGTGATAGGATTAATCAACCATTCTGTTTGTTGTCGGTAAATATGCAGCACTGACTGTTAACCATATTATATACTTTGGCTCTCTTATTCCGGCTTTATTGCTCAAACAAAATCGCTAGGTCTAGTCATCTGTAAATTCTCTTATGTCATCCATGTATACGGGTAAAGACAGATAATCAATAAGGGATAATTGGCGCCTTACTGATGTATGGGCCCTGGATGTCATCTCCGTTATTGACGTGCAGTAATAGACCAAGATAAGGCTTCTATAGTAATGATGTGCTCATGATGGAGTGAAAGTCAATCAATTTCCCCTCCATAGACAAATGTATACCATCGGTTAATTGGAAAGATATTTGAGAGGCTTCTTTACGATCTGTTCTTCCGTTTATGATCGATTGTCCCTGTACATCTGTCGTATAGTAATTCTTCAAACGTTGATCACTCTCCTGGATTCTCTTTTGCATGAGTGATCACTCCCTCCCATATCACTCTTCAATGCATTGGGAATTTTGAGGAGAGTGATCAAAAGCTCTCCTGGAGGAAATTTAGGAGAGTGATAAAGAGCCGTATTGATCACTCTCCTTTTTATCTCGCCTTACGAAGTAAAGGGGAGATATTGTGAGAGGGGGAAAGAGGATGTCGTCGTCGGTGTCGGTGTCGGTGTCCCCTGCCTGGAAATGAATGGGTTTTTGGTTTAGCAAGTTAAAAAAAAATCTAGAATAATTAGAAAAAATATAAAAAAAATATAAAAAATATGGGGGGTGGGTATGCCACCTGGGGGTACTACCCCTGGGGTACTCTAATGTTAAAATCCCTATGAATGAGTTTTGCGTTTAGCTGAAGTGCACATGTACATCTGTACTTGGAAAGTTTCTTGCAGTTGTCAGCTGTCATTGGGTGATTATGAAACTTGGTATACATGTTTCTTATGATAAGAGGATGTACCTGTGCTATTTTTGAGAAGAAATATTAATTTTTCTCAAAATTATGGCAAATGAAGAGTTTTCTGTTTAGGTAAATTGTACATGTAGGCCTCTACATGTATACATATACATCTACATGGTAACTTTGCTCCAGTTGTCAGCTGTCATTGGATGATTCAGGGTACGAATTATAAAATGTTACGGGCACCCATTTCAAGGCCACTTTGGCCTTGCTGGCATCTAATTACCTAGAATTTGCAAAGGGGCACCAAGGCAAACAGGGAGGGCATACAAAGCCATTGGCTTGTGCATGGCCTTGGGTGTATTTCGCGCCAGGGTGCGAATTACACCCAAGGCCATGCACAAGCCAATGGCTTTGTATGCCCTCCCTGTTTGCCTTGGTGCCCCTTTGCAAATTATAGGTAATTAGATGCCAGCAAGGCCAAAGTGGCCTTGAAATGGCTGCCCTGAACATTTTATAATTCGTACCCTGATGATTATGAAACTTGGTACACATGTTTCTTATGATTAGAGGATGTACCTGTGCTATTTTTGAGAAGAAATATTAATTTTTCTAAAAATTATGGCAAATGAAGAGTTTTCTGTTTAGGTAAATTGTACATATACATGTCCATGGTAAGTTTGCTCCAGTTGTCAGCTGTCATTGGATGATTATGAAACTTGGTACACATGTTTCTTATGATAAGAGGATGTACCTGTGCTATTTTTGAGAAGAAATATTAATTTTTCTAAAAATTATGGCAAATGAAGAGTTTTCTGTTTAGGTAAATTGTACATACAGGCCTCTACATGTATACATATACATCTACATGGTAACTTTGCTCCAGTTGTCAGCTGTCATTGGATGATTATGAAACTTGGTACACATGTTTCTTATGATTAGAGGATGTACCTGTGCTATTTTTGACAAGAAATATTAATTTTTTCTCCAAATTATGGCAAATGAAGAGTTTTCTGTTTAGGTAAATTGTACATGTAGGCCTCTACATGTATACATATACATGTACATGATAAGTTTGCTGCAGTTGTCAGCTCTCATTGGATGATTACGAAACTTGGTACATTAATGTTTCTTATGATTGGAGGATTTATTTGTGCTATTTTTGAGATGAAATATTAATTTTTCTCCAAATTATGGCAACTGATTGAGTTTTGCGTTTAGCCGAAGTGCACATGTATCTGTACACCACAGTTTTGCTGCAGTTGTCAGCTGTCATTGAATGATTATGAAACTTGGTACACATGTTTCTTATGATTAAAAAAGATGTACCTGTGATACCATCCATACCATCACTACCATCCATACCATCACTACCATTCCATACCATCACTACCATCCATACCATCACTACCATCCATACCATTCCTACCATCACTACCATCCATACCATCACTGCACCATCCATACCATTCCCTACCATCACTACCATCCATACCATCACTACCATCCATACCATCACTACCATCATACCATTCCTACCATCCATGCCATCACTACCATCCATACCATCACTACTATCCATACCATCCATACCATCACTACCATCCATACCATTCCTACCATCCATACCATCACTACCATCCATACCATTCCTACCATCACTACCATCCATACCATCCATACCATCACTACCATCCATACCATTCCTACCATCCATACCATCACTACCATCCATACCATCACTACCATCCATACCATCACTACCATCCATACCATAACTACCATCCCTACCATCACTACCATCCATACCATCACTACCATCCATACCATCGCTACCATCCATACCATCGCTACCATTCCTACCATCACTACCATCCATACCATCACTACCATCCATACCATTCCTACCATCCATACCATCACTACCATCCGTACCATCACTACTATCCATACCATCCATACCATCACTACCATCCATACCATCACTACCATTCATACCATTCCTACCATCCATACCATCACTACCATCCATACCATCACTACTATCCATACCATCCATACCATTCATACCATTCTTACCATCCATACCATCACTACCATCCATACCATCCATACCATTCCTACCATCCATACCATCACTACCATCCATACCATGACTACCATTCCTACCATCCATACCATCACTACCATCCATACCATTCCTACCATCACTAGCATCCATACCATCACTACCATCCATACCATCACTACCATCCATACCATTCCTACCATCACTACCATCCATACCATCACTACCATTACTACCATCCATACCATCACTACCATTCCTACCATAACTACCATTCCTACCATCACTACCATCCATACCATCACTACCATCCATACCATCCATAGCATCGCTACCATTCCTACCATCACTACCATCCATACCATCACTACCATCCATACCATCACTACCATCCATACCATCACTACCATCCATACTATCACTACCATCCATACCATCACTACCATCCATACTATCACTACTATCCATACCAT
>JAVTVY010021969.1:0-93577 GCA_036873755.1 Hanleya hanleyi
ATAAGAGATGACACGGGACGGCCGATCCCATTCGAGCGAGGAAAAGTGGTGCTGACACTTGCTTTCCGACAAACCCGCTCTCCTCACTTCGTATAATATGTACGTACCTTACCAGTGTCATACGCCCAGCTATGCCGACTACTACAAGAAACAAACGGGAGGCGGCATGCCCATGTTTAGTGGGGCACGCATGCAACGAGGTCACGGATTGGGAAACATACTGGGCAGCATTGTGAAAACATTTTTACCCATGGTGACACGGGGTGTGAAAGCGGGGGGAAAACAAGCGGTACGCAGTGGATTGCGCGTGGCCGGTGATGTGATGGAAGGCACAGCACCCCGACAAGCCTTCAAACGCCGGGCTAAAGAAGCCGGGAGTGTGTTGATCGCCAAAGCCCTTAAAAGACAAACACCGACACCGCGAAGAGTCAGTCGACGGCCAACCCACCGACGACGCACACCCCAGAGGAGGAGAAGGACTAAGCCCCAGAAGAAAAAGAAGAGAAGTAGTAGGAGAGATATCTTCGCATAATGGCCTTCATTCACTCCGAGTCATGTCCGTCTACCAACAGTGAATTGGATTTGTGGACTATTCCACCCACTCAAACCAGTGTAGCCGAAGGACGTTGGGTAGAACATCGACCCCTGGCTAGCCTGACGGGCGTGGGTCCCGTAGAATTTTCCATTGAAAACAAAGATACGGCCTACCTGGATTTAGCCCACACCTACTTGTACGTGAAAGCTAAAATAACGAACAAGGACGGGACGAACCTAGCGGACAATGCGAATGTAACCCCGGTGAATCTTTGGCTGCACTCCATGTTCCAACAGGTGGATATCAGTCTGAACGATAGACTCATCAGTACGTCCACCAATACGTATGCGTATAGAGCCTACCTGGAGACGCTGTTGTCGTACGGCAGTGATGCCAAACTATCACACTTACAAGCTGCGCTGTACTACAGGGATACACCCGGATACCAGAACATGCTACTCCCTGGCAATACTGGGTACGCCAGACGCAAAAGATTAGCAAGCGAAAGCAAGTCCATCGATATGATGGGACGACTGCACGCCGATCTGTTCCTGCAAGAGCGCTACATGATGAACGGTGTATCCATCAAGATCAAGTTGATCCGTTCCTCACCTATGTTTGCCTTAATGGCCGGTGGGGAGGGAGCTATCGATTACAACATCATCATTGAAGATGCAGCCCTGTTTGTCCGTACGGTAGATTTGCAACAGGGGGTGTTGCTGAGTCACATGCAAGCCTTAGCGAAAAAACCAGCCCTGTATCCCATCCGACGCGTACAGACCAAGGTGTTCTCGGTGCCCGCAGGTACGATGATGGCCAACAGAGAGAATTTATTTCTAGGAGATCTGCCTAAACGTCTTACCCTGGCGTGTGTGACCAACACCACATTCAATGGAAATTGGGCTGAGAATCCGTCCAAATTTGATCATTTCAACATCAACTTTGTGGCACTGCACGTGGCCGGCCATCAAATTCCAGCCCGACCCTTACAACCGGACTTTACTAACGGAAACTATGTGCGGACCTACCTGAACCTGTTTACAGCCACAGGACAAAACAACCAAGACGAAGGCAATACCATCAGTCGAAAAGACTTTAGCAAAGGGTACACATTGTTCGCCTTTGACCTCACCCCTACCTTGGAACACGATCATCAACTGGCTTTACTGAAGACAGGAAACCTACGGTTGGAACTGCGTTTCTCCGTGGCTCTACCCAGCACCATTAACGTGATTTGCTACGCCGAGTTTGACAACGTCATCAGCGTGGATGAGCAAAGAAACGTGCTGTGTGACTTCTCCAGCTAAACATGGATACAGAACAGCTGATGGATATACTCCAGCGAGATGCCAAGATCCCCTTTCGAGGTGTGTTTCCACGCAATGTGTTTCCCACCCACTCCACCACCCCTGCAGCCTACATCCTGAATACAGACCCGAAGAGTCGACCCGGTGAACATTGGATAGCTGTGTACGTGGACACCCAAGGCCAAGGCGAATACTTTGATTCCTACGGACTTGCACCCCTCCATGCCGATTTGGTGAAATTCATGGACGTCTCTACGACACAGTGGCGTTGGAATACGCAAAGATTACAAGGCCCCTTGAGTAGTGTGTGCGGACAGTACTGTGTGTTTTATCTCACTCACCGGAGTAGAGGACATTCTATGCCTACCATTGTACATATGTTTGATGATTATTGTCAAGCCGAAGACCGGGATGTTCTCGTCTATGACTGGACGGCCTCTCGTTTTAATGTGCATGCTCCATTTCTCTGGTTAACTTAAAAAATTGTACTGCGCGCATCTTGTTTATTATTGTTATGACGTTGTTGTTCTGACGTTGAATAAATTGATGAAAAAAACACAATGATGGGTTTTGACTTTCTCTTTTTATTTATTTAAGTCAACAAGGATTAGACTATACAAAATAGAAATACAGGGTACAAAATAGTAGGGTATGTACACATAGAATAGTAGTGGTATATATACAAAAAAAGTTCTGTCAGGAGTAGGATTTGAACCCACGACCAGCAATTGCTGACCAGCACTTAGGACTGGCGCCTTAGACCACTCGGCCATCCTGACTTTTACATTTGTGTATCCACACTTAGTGTTCGACATGTTACAAGTCCAAGTAAGTGGTGCTCACACCGTCGGCCAATACTTTTCGTTTGGGATAAAAGAAAGTAAAGGCGTCTCGTTGCTGAATATAGCTCCGCATCTGGTGGTCGACGACCCGGAATCCTCGGTTAGTGCCACTCGCACTGGCCTGGCTTTGCAACACGCCCAGGTAGAGAGCTTTGTCGATGTTGGGATCGCGCCGGCTCACCCCTTTACAGCTAAATTTATTTTCCTCGCCTCCATCTCCTCCTCCTCCGTAACAGTAGTAGGTCTTGGAGGAGAGCGCAATCATAGCATCTCCGCTCCACTCCAGCTTGAAGAGCCCGGGTGTCCGCTTATCGTAGGTGTAGTGATCGCGTCGGGGTAGCCACTGGTCCCGTTCCGCCTCATACTGTTCCCGTAACTCGGGTTTCACCAGGGACTCCCAATCGGCGTTGGAGACGGCCATGTAGGCCGAATCGGTGTCCATCTCCATGAGTTGCCAGTCTGACGCATTAAAATAGACACCCATAAAATCATAGATGAATTCCAGCATCCTCAGCTTGGCCACCTGATAGACCATACATCCAATCTGCAGGGGTAAATTATAGCGAATAGTCTTCTTGGCTGAAGTGACTTCATAGGTGTCGTCATCGATCACCTCCACAGATCGAAAGAGAGGCGAATTCACTCTTTTGCGGGCTTGGGCAGTACTACAAATGTTCACGTTGACGTGCTTATCCTGGTTGGTAACTGTCTTTCCATAATAACCATTCCCAGTGAGTTTCCAAGATTCAGCGATGATGGCCTGACTCGGGTCTTGATCACCTTGACGACGGGCCTTCGTCACGAGGTCCGCATTCTCCGCAAAACAAGCCTCAGGTACGTACTGGATGACCTGATAGATTTGAGTAATTTCCAAACCGTGCTTCATGTACCACTGCAATAATGGGGTGCCCAGCAAGATCTTCTCGGCCCACATACTTCCAATTAACATGCGGCGAGGTTTAGGCAAACACTCGTGCTGCTCCGCATAGGCGCCCATGGTCTCCCCAATATCCGCCCGACCCACCAGCGTGTTCTTGAAGATAGGCGGGCACTGGGCGAAGAGGGGCTTGAGAGTGTCGGGAACATGCAAATCACATTCTACAAAGCCGTAGAGCTGTCCCGAACGAATGGCGTCCAACATCTGGGGCAGACTTAGCAGTCGCCGACGACTCAAAGGGTACTCACGCTCTTTTAGGAACCGTTGTAAATGGGGCAGGGCCTTGCACATGGTGTGAAATTCACACTCCCACATCTCAATGAGATGGAAGCCTCGCTCTTTGACGTAATCTCCGTTGACCACTACTTCTTCGCGTAATTCTTGTGCCGATTTTCCACGGCGCTCATTGAAGCGTCCCGCGCTAAAATGACATGCGTGACCGTGCCAGTAACACCCGTAAAACTGGAAAACAGTCGGTGTGCCTTGGACAAGGGCAAACCCATCGACGGGGAGTCGGCGATCTCCTATCCGCTTCTCTGTGGCGTTGGTCTGGTGACGAATATAAATGGCCCGTCGATAGGCTTCCCAGTCTAACCACTGGTCGGCGAGATGTTTGTACGGCGTCCGCTGCGGTGTAAAATGCCCACCTTCTGCCCACCAACGCGTATAATGACCGCTGGGCATGGGTTGGGCGAGCGACCACAAGTACAAGGCATTCGCGTCAAACCCAATGATTTTGGCACACGGTTTCCCACTGGGGAGAGTCGTCACATCCTTCTCATGGTAGCGGTGAAAAATAAGGCTAGGGCCCCCACAATGTTCCGCTTCAAACAATCGTGCATGTCTGCATCTTTTTGTTGTATGAGTGAAAAGTACGTAGGACACTCTTGAAACAGATGGCGAAGCGCCAGACCAGGTAAACTTAAGCACTCCTTGAATATGTCCACATGCATTTGGCGACGAAAGAGTTGCACCATTTTTTCGGCCGCTTCGAGAAAGGGAACCACATCTAGGTTGTTATACCACACCAGGAAATCTCGCAACGTCTTCATGCTGTGACGGTTCCACACTTGTTGGAGTTCGATGTAGGTGGCCTCCGGTAGAGCTGCCCCTTTCAGGTCATTGTAAAACGCTTCGCGGGGTGGCAACTGGGTGTCTTCTAAGCGGTCCAGGCTCGTCATATAGGTGTAAGGAAAGTAACCTTTCGTCTGGGTACAGTTATAGGCCTTGACCCACTGGTCATAGCTACAATTAGGTGCCAGGTAATTCCTTACATCGAGGAAATGCAGTGACGTGGTAGTGAGGGCCATATGGTTGTTGATCTTCTTGATCACCGACTTGAGGGTATCGGACTGAGCCAAGTAAGGGTAGAGAAATTCCTTGACCATGTTCAGATCGTAACGGCCCGAATTAAACCCGAGCACCGGTAACTGAGTCAGGTACTGCACGAACCGGGCTTTCAATTTCGCCGCATACGGTTTCGGTAGGGGGACATCCTGCGACTGCAGAGGCTGCGACTGGGATTGCGGCTCAGACTCGGACTCGGACTCTTCATCATCGCTGAACGCTACACCAGGTTCAGGAATGCGGTCGTCCAGCTGGGCCAGTACGTCCTCGAACTTGGCCACCATCAATGCCGTACTGGCCGCACTGACTTTCTCTAAATACTCCATCATACGGGTGATCAACTCATGGGATTCTCCCGTGGACACGAAACACACCGGAGCAGCGTCATAGCCAGGTACATTGGATGAAATGCTGACACTCAGAGGAATATGGCGCTGTGTCCACTGTGTTTTCGCCGAAAACAGGTCCATGGGCTCTAACAGGGCCTCAAAATCATAGCATGCCCGGAAGGGAAAATAACGATCCTCCTCCGGTATCATCACACCCTCATCGGCCAGTTCCTGGAAAATAGTAGGTGCATTATGATACACGCCACCCGGATAGACTCGCTTGACTCTGTTGTCACAGGTTTTCTCGTGGCGATGTAAGCTGTAAGACGTTTTAAACACACGATGGCATTGGGCACAACTGAAAGACTGAGCGTACTGGCTCATATTGTAAATGAGAGAAAAATGACTCACGCCATTGTCATCGAACACATTGACTTTCATGGTAGCAGCATACCGTTCTGTTGATCGCCGAACCAATTCAGCCACAAATGTATCCTCCTCCTCCTCACATCGTAATCGATACACAAAGATATTAATATCGAACAGTCTTTCCACGTCATCCAAATTCTTAAAGGGAACGCCACGGAAGTGCCGCTTATCCATGTCTTGCTGCTCTAAATACTCCTCCCAATAGCCATCGGCCACTGTGTTACAATTCTGGGGGTCACACTCGTCCAAATGCACGGCCAAACATCGAAACAGACATTTCCGGTCTTTGTAGGGCCCCTTATCCCCTCCTGTTAATGCATTCAGGCCTTGTCGATGAAACAACCACGGGGGAAGTTCTACAGGAGCACCCATCGGGTGATCTCGCATTTTCGTGACGAAAAATGTAACGTTAGTCACCATTTCCACAAGCCATTGCGTATTGGGGCGTTGCAACTGGGCCCATTCCAATGGATCCAACGTAGTCAATTGCTCGATCAGGGGCTCGAGAGAAATCGCATCCGTTACCGTGAACGGCTGATCAAACACATAGGTATTATTGCTGGGGTAGAAATACCGCAGTTGGTCCGTCTCCTTGTGCCGTAAGATATACCCAAATGTCATATTCAACTTATAGGCCGTCACCTGATCTTTGAAAATGTTCTCGGCATAGGTAGTGAGATACGTAAGGTCCTCCAGCCGAAAATTGTACAAGTCCAAAAGACGACGGTCAAGGTGAAAACAATGGCGTATGGTAGCCCAGTGTCGTTGATAAATGACCCTCACACGCTCGTCTTCAGGCAAGACTTCAACCGGAGGGGCTGCTGGGTCCAAGGGAAAATCTTCTCCACGTCTCATGGTGTTCGTCTCATACAAGCGGATAGGCAAGCAGGCAAACAGACAGGGAGGCAGACAGGTAGATCAGGTAAGTCCAATTGAAATACACCCCTTTCCCTAAAAATCGACTGCTTTTATACGTTTTCCCCGTGAGTGGGTGGGTTCAAAATGGCGGACCCTTATTTTACACACACAACACCCTCAGCCGCCATTTTAAACCCACCCACTCACATCCCAGGTCAAATCAGTGCACCCGAGTGAGTGGGTGGGTTCAAAATGGCGGACTTTCAACGTCCCAGAGAAAATAACCGGCCGCCATTTTGAACCCACCCACTCAATCACCCCGGTGAGTGGGTGGGTTCAAAATGGCGGACCCTTATTTTACACACACAACACCCTCAGCCACCATTTTAAACCCACCCACTCACATCCCAGGTCAAATCAGTGCACCCGAGTGAGTGGGTGGGTTCAAAATGGCGGACTTTCAACGTCCCAGAGAAAATAACCGGCCACCATTTTGAACCCACCCACTCAATCACCCCGGTGAGTGGGTGGGTTCAAAATGGCGGACCCTTATTTTACACACACAACACCCTAAGCCGCCATTTTAAACCCACATGTCAGACCGCCATTTTGAACCCACCCACTCATCACCCAGGTCAATCAGTGCACGGGGTGAGTGGGTGGGTTCAAAATGGCGGACTTTAAGTTGTCTGTGTAAAATATGGTGCCGCCATTTTGAACCCACCCACTCACATCAAACTCACGCATGCGCAACGCCCCAAACGCCCCATCACGTATGCGAACCCCCCCTATGGCAACCCAAAAATTAACTCCGCGCATGCGCAGTGAGGCGCTACCATTCCGTTTTACACTATGTATACTACTGGCCTATACACAAAAACATCTATACCCAACTAGATTTCCCATGTTTATATCGACATTGCCATGTTTTCTGCGATAAAGAACAAGTTTCCGTTACCTGAATTATAAACATTCAAGCCTCGATCTCACCCGTCTAATACCTGATATTTGACCGCATTTTTATGTTGCCCCTTACACCTGTTTCATTTTTATAACTGGTATAGCATTTTGTCATCAATTTGCCACCTCTCTTGGAGGATTTGGTTTAATGTCACACTCAAGGTTATTTCAGCCTCATGGTCAGATTGGTTGGTGGAGAAAGCCAAAGTACCCGGGGAGAAACCCAAGACACATATTTTCAAACGATAATCTATCCCATTCAGAAGATCTTTTAACAATGTTTCCTTCTAAAATTGATTATTTGTAAGTCGATGTTATTTGTAGATTGATATTATTTTTATGAACGAGCAATAAAAGCTGAATATTCATTATATTATAATATTCGAGATAATATTATTAAAGAGCGATAACTCTGCTAAGATTGGATTTCTTCGAATTTCCATGGGGATATTCTACTTGAAAGATTTTATCAGAGAGAAATATACAGAATAATGAATGTCCCTCAACCACAACCGCAAATGCTGATCATGATGACGTCCCTGAAGCTAAAATCGAGCGATAATCTTCCTCTGCGACTCAAACCCCTTAACCTACAATACTATTAACTAACCCTCGTCTATCGAGGCTTGAAAATCCAAAATTGTTCTCTGAATAGCCCGTTTTCAATGTATCCATAATTGTTCATGTACAGGGCACCTAATCGCCAGCACTGTATGTCGGCGATCTAAACCACTCGGCCAATGGACCTCCCACAAAAATAGGAGGTAGCAGACCGGTAGTTTTGAAAGCGAACATACAGTACCCCTCTGATGATCGTAATGACAAAGCTTCCAAAGCTGAATAGATATTTTTCAGCTTTGGGAGCTGTGTCTTTACGATCATCAGAGGGGTACTGTATGTTCGCTTTCAAGACTACCGGTCTGCTACCTCCTATTTTCGTGGAATCCCGTTGGCCGAGTGATTTAGATCGCCGACATACAGTGCTGGCGATTAGGTGCCTGACTCTGGGGTAGCTGGTTCGAATCCCGCACGGGATTCGACCAAATTTTCAGCACTAGAATTTGTTGCTATTCTAAGATAGTGTTATCCCAAAATAACGAAAATACTGTTATACGATCACTTTCTAAATGATAAAAAATATATATCTATATATTCATTTAGCTAGTCAATGTCCACAACCTACGGTGCATGGTGAAGCTGAACTGCACCTGGATGTGTTTTGATCAAAGATTTGCTACAGGCACTGTGTACTGACTAAAATCTGGCTGGTATGAATAGGGCCCTAGCCGTTAAATGTGTCCTACAACACTACAGGAGGTGTGTACAGAGCAGAACATAGGTCTAAGGTACTGTGTTGTATAGGCTTGTGATAAATCATAGAGCCTACTGTTTTAGTAGGCTCCATGGATAAACAAAGCTGTGTTCTGATACATGTGTTTTCTGATCTAAAATCCACCCTGGTTCTTCGACAAAAAAAAACATGAAATTAATTCAGAAGCTCAAGAAATCCTAGCTGCTGAATAGCTGTTCTTTATCATCCGCCTTCTAAATGTGTCAGCCTATTTCGATTGAAAACAAATTCCAAGTTAATGATACAGTCTAGTTACACATGACCCCCACCCCCTTCGTGGAGCTTGAAGTTATTGGTGACCCCCCTCAAATTCCACCACCCCCCCATCGCCCCCCCTCCCGCCCTCAGAATAAATTTGGAATGGTCCATTATACACGAATGGACGCTATAGTTTTGAACGTGAATCGTGAAACTTATCTATTCACCATTCAAACATATTGTGACTGGTAAGCGTGATACTGCGTGACGAAGACCTAAAACACCCCTGATCAAGGGGCCTAAATATAAAGAATCGAAAACGATATACCTGAACAGGAACAGTATGTGATTGGGTGGTCAAAGCGAGAAAAAGTCGAACTTACATTATTCGCTGATTGGCTGGAGATCATTAAGAGCAACTGAAGGTCGTTGAAACAATCCTTCATATTGACAGAAGTGCCCTTCCGCCAGCAAAACAAGTACTGAAAAACGTAAATTCGCAAGATTTTCTAGCAATTATCGAGAGTAATTTCGCCGTAGTCCCAGCAGACAAAGCTCCAAATAACATAGCATTACCCTCAAACTGCACTCGCCTTGGAAGATTCATTCATCAGGCACAAAACGTTTCTCCAGGAAAGAACTATTCGGTTCCAGCCACTCATCAAACAAAAGTGCACTGGACTCCCAAAATGAAAAAAAAACACCCTACAAAGCGACATTCGTAACTGGTTCCAGACGCTGCACCAACATGTTCGTTCAACCCTGGTGTCGAGGCCCCCTCAGGAGGTAGATGTAAAGACATTTTGGAACAGGTATTGAACCACTATTTCTAACGTATGTGTACCCATATGTGATTTCTCGGCATTTTATATAATACAATCCCTCCTCGGGACGTTATTTACTGTCTTAGTTCACTAATAGTATCAGTGTTCAACAAAACTGATTGCCGACATACAGGCATTAATACCAGAGGCCACAAAGCATTCTTTACCTCTACCGCGTATAAGGAAGAGAGAGGGAGAGAATTAAGGCTTAACGTCGCGTTCAGCCGCATATAGGTATTTCAATGGGAAATAAAGGGAGGGTTCCCATTTATCGTTTTTGCTTCGTTCCTTTAGACGGCAAAAAAAAACAAGTCGTTCAACACCCATCCTTTTCATCTTAGTGGAAAACTATTGAAAAAAATCAACACATTGGCTCGTTCTGTAGTGAATGAAGTCGTTCGTTTACAGAAAACAATCTTTGTTGCCATCGTTTCATCGTTCGCTGCAAAACGTAGGCGCAATAATATCATCACGTTTAATATTCAACCTGATAACGCAATGTTCGTGGGATGGAAACAAGAATTAGATCATTCTATGCCGTATTCTGCAACGTTTGCATTACTTTAATGTTAGTAAATGTTGGAGTAATGCTACATAGTAGCATATATGCAGTCTATTATAAACGATACACCGTCTCCGAATCCGGGATATCAGTAATTGTACTGTCAAATGTCTATCTTTCCGTGTTGGCTATATACTGCTGCGTTCAAACGCTCCGTACTTTCTTTAGTCCCCAATCCCCCCAAAATGTCTCCGTGTTTAGCATGTGTTTCTTCCACTATTAACAAATTGTAATATTCGTTTTAACGTGCACATGCAGCTTTTTATATATATGACAACTGATTGATTGATTGGTTGTTTATTCACCATTTCAACAAAGTATATACAAACATAATATCGTATACGGCTGTAAATACTTGAATTGTAGCATTGTGTTTGGATTTTTTTTTCAGGATCTCTGTTGATTGTATTGCAATTAATATTTTTAAAAAATGTCGGATTCGAAATGAACGCCTTTCGGATAAAAAGGGTTACAGGCCACAGGTCTGACAGTCAAACGAACGTGCGTGCTTTAATAAATAATAACCGCTCTTGAATTCCTGAACTAAACACTGCCAGAAAGGCACATGAATTATAAGGCCACATAGGGTCGATTGGAATCAAGAATATTCAGTTACCGGAACCAATTTCCAAAAAAATAAATTCTGAATCCGAACTATTAGTATATTAAAATAAGAAATAAGTTACATGGAAACGAATATTAATTATACTGTTTAATTATAATAAATTGGAGCGGTATACAAGAGGGGGGAAAACTGACGACGTCTGCCCACTAAAATGCAACTATATGACTACAGAAAAGCATGCCTCGGCACCTAACATTCATACCCGAGAATACGGTGGATTCTCGGACGTAGCCTTAGTACCTCAGCCGCACTTTTATTGCAGATGTTCATGTGGAGAATATGAAGTATCCTAGCACCGGCTTAAGCGGAATTATTATAGATACGCTAGATCGGGAGCTGTGATGACAGATCAGCTCGAACAACTCATCTGATGTTAATGGATGAGCATCCTGTACGTCCGATGGCACCAAAAGATAATCATAGACATTTAGTTTTAACATAGAAATAGAGGCTCACAATTACAAAAAAATATCCACTGCTATAAATATAAAACTTCGTGCAATCAAATTGATATATTTTGTGAGATTTGGCAAATGGTTGCTAGCTGTGCAATACAAATATTAGTGTACTGTATTTCTCCGTTGTTATTTTTGAACCATTTAAAAAGAATCCAGTAGTGGATAGTATTTTAGTCCTGAAAATAACAGCATTTTATTGACACTTTAATGCAGTCTATATCCATGATGTGATTACCATCAATTTATGTTAAGGGACTATTATTCATTACCATTTAACAGGACGCTCCAATTCTAACCGTATATAACACTAAAACCATCTTCAAATCGACGTGGTCGGTATTTTTGAGCATTGTCGTAGCTGAAATTGGTATTAAATTTCCGAATGGTTAATTAATGCATAAAACAACAACATTTACAGTTACAACATTTGAATAGTCCATCGTAGATTAGTTAATTAATCGTAGTCAGAATATACATAAACTCTGGTCATTTTTAATACGGTACATGTACATTGGTACAGGATTTATAGCCCTGTTATTCAGGGGTTAACGGTCTACATGTATAGGCTACGCCAGTCATGCAGTGTGTCTTAGTGATACCGCACTCAGGAGTAACTACTATTTGATCGTTTTTCTCCCATAAAATGGTAAGTCACAGCCATGAAAACTCCATTTTTTATTATTTTTTTTAACGCACCACCGATACACTCCAAGATGGTGGCATGGTTTAAACGAATTGGTTTACGTCCACCCATCTTGTTGTGTTTTTGCTCCAATCTCTGGAACGACAAAAACTTGAGAGCTGATACTCCCCGGCTTTGTAGACTATCGCAATTCTAGTGATTATGAACTTATTTGCATAATTCCCCCACACAGAGGACCATGGGAAGTGATGTTTTCTTCATTTCTCCTTCAAAATTCATGATTGTCTTCGAGGAAAAGTGCACAAAAGCCATTTTATTTCACATCAGATTATTACTTTCTAATATATCTTGCGGCCTTTGGGAATAAAATACATAAATAAAAACTTCGATGCTCCAAAAAAATCGCCTCAAAATGTCTCTGTAACGTCATCATGAAGGCCATCTTGAATTTTTTTACATTTTCTTGTAGAGGTCGACTCAAAGTTTCAGTACTCTAGCCTTTGGGATTTCGAAAAGATATTGAAGCAATTCCTGCCCGCACACACCGCCAGGCTGTGGTACACTCCAAATCACTCAAACCAGGTCGGCTTAAACCATGGATCCACGAACAATAAATCGGAACGCTCCCAAGTTGGACACCCATTTTGGTTGACCCATATCTGTTCTCTTCTGAATGTGACTATATGCAGACACTTTCAAAAAACCGATAATTTCCAAGCCCATTTCTTCTCATTTACCAAACACCATATAGACGATCTTTGCTATCTGGATAATCGCTATATAAATGATGCATTGAAGGATTTGAAGGAAAATACAGATAGCCCTAACGGCATCGTATATAAACCTTCATCTCTATAAAAACAAGTAGCCAGAGGATGCTAAGTCTCCCGCTGAAATGGCAGCAATATTTTTTAGCATTGTTGGTCTCGGGGGATATACATGAGGGAGGCAACTGCTACTTCATAGGCGTTGGATGCGGAAGGGTCTTTTCTGCCTTCCCAAGTTTTAAAATCAACTCAGAACGGTTGACTGAACGTTGATTGCTTCTGTAATATAGTTTCCATGCAGTGAAGCATGGAAATTATGTAACCGAGAAGCGACCGCAAGTGAAATCTCAAGGCATATTATCTGCAAACCATATTTGACGAGAAGCTTATGCATCCCTCAACCTATTGTCCGGAAACCAAATTTAATTTGCCACCAGGTGTCGCCACCTGTAGGCGAAACGCGATCCCAAGCATTATCTCATGACATGGTACATGTATCAGCATATAAACTTTGGTGGAGGGGTCTTCAAGTTACTGTCCGGAAACCAAATTTAGATTTGTATGCGAAAGTGTGCGAAACACAATCCCAAGTGACATCTTATGGCATATGAATACCAAATTTGAGAAGAATCCGATGAGCAGTTGTCAAATTATTACCAGAAAAAAACGTCAGATTTTTCCACCAGGTGTCGCCACCAGTATGCAGAAGCAGGTGAAATACAATCCCAAGGGACATATCATGGCATGGTATCTGCATACCAAATTGGAGAAAAATCCGATGAGCGAAATCAAATTTAGATTTGACACGAGGTGGTGCTACCTGAAAGCACAAGTGGGCGAAACGCAATCCCAAGCGACATCATATGTCACACCAGATTTAAAAAGAATCTGAGGAGCGGCTCTCAAGTTATTACCCGGAAACAAATCTGGTATTTCGCCACCAGGTGGCACCACCTGTAAGTAAAAGTGAGCGAGAGGCAATCTCACGCAACATCTCCTGGCATGATACATGCATGCGAAATTTGAGGGGATTCCGATGAGCAGTTCTCAAGTTAATGGCTGGAAACAAATTTTGATTTTAACAGCTGATGGCGCCACCTATAGGCTCAAGTGGGCGAAAAGCAATCTCAAGCGACATCTTAGGTCAAGGTATTACCCGGAGACAAATTTGGGATTTTAACACCAGGTGGCGCCACCTGTCAGTGCAAGTGAGTGAACGGTAATCCCATGCAACATCTCTTGGCATGGTACATGCATGCTAAATTTGAGAAGAATCCGATGGGCATGCAGTTATTGCCCAAAAACAAATTTCAGAGTTTGTCATCAGATGGCATCACTTTCTGAGCGGAATTGGATAACGCAATCCCAAGCAACGTCTCATGGCAAGGTACAATGTATATGCATGCTTAAGTTGGGAAGAATTTGATGAGCAGTTCTCAAGTTATTGCCCGGAAACCAAATTTCGAGCGACATTTCAAAGCGTTTCAAAGTTATTGCTTGCAGCACAAAAGAACTGAAAGAACCCTAATGGCGCCACCTACAGGCAGATCTTTCTGAAACGCAATACCAATCAACATCTTGTCACAAGGAATGCATATATCAAATATTGAAGAAACTAGATACAGTCGATCGAATACGATTGGAGCCATGCCTTTTGTATCTTTAGTAAAGGAAACATTCATTATTTGTGAAGAAAGTAAAAACGTAAAACTCAGGAAAAACATCATTAATATGGCCCCATAAGATGCCTTGATGGTAGGTACCCACATACCAAATTTAAAAGAATACATTAGAGTACAACAGTTACTGTCCGGAAATGCAATTTTACATTGACCCTCAGGTAGCGCCATGTGTAGGCAGATAGGCATAACAAATAATCCCAACCGAGATCTTGAGGCAAGATCCCTTGACATTGGAAATAGAAAATGTTAACTTGGTCTACAGGTGGCGCCACCTATGAGCAGATCGACAAGAAAAACAATACCAAGTGAAACCTTCAGGTAAGATACATATTAATACCAAACTTGGAAATCATTCATTCAAGTATTAAAAAGTTATTGTCCGGGAACATAATTTTAAATTTGCCCCCAGGTGGCACCACCTATATGTGAATCGGCATGAAAACTGGATCGGCATGAAAACCAATGCCAAACGAGAAATTGAGGCGAGGTACCTACACACCAAATTTGGAATGAATCGGTTCAGGTTTTCAAAAGTTATTGTCTGGAAACACTTAACTTAGCTTTCAGGTGGTCCCCCTATCAACATGAAAAACATTCTCAAGCCAGATCTTAGGCAAGGTACCACCACACCAAATTTGGAAAGAATCCTTAAGGTTTTCAAAAGTTATTGTCTGGAGATGCAATTTTAACTTGGCCCGAGGTGGCGCCACCCAGAAGCGGATTGGCACGAAAGACAATTCCAAGCAAGATCTATAGACAATGGGCCCATTAACCAAACACAGAAACATGGCTCTGTTCCTGATAAATTTAAGCCTTTTGGGGTTGCAATTATCCCAATATTATCACAATATTGCAGACAACACACAAATTTCAGCTTCTGCCAAGATATATTGGAGATATATATGCTGAAACACAATATATGATGGTCAAGCGAGGGATAGTTTGGGAGATAGAGGGTGCGGTTCGACGCCCTGGGGGTGGGGGCATGCTCTCCTTGAGGGTAGTGGTAGGTGTGCTGACATGAAAGCCATAGAAAGCTCCCTGTACATGAAACAACCACACTGACAACTGCACGCCATCATCTGTCAGTCCGAAAAAAACACAAGGTGGAATTCAAATCAATTCAGGAAATTGATCATATGCACAATGTGCACCCAAACTTTAGGAACTCAGTTGTAATTAATATAGTAAGTAAGACACAAATGGTTCGTGCAGAAGCTTTAGGGTAAATCATATGATGTGAGATACAATTATTTGATACCAAAATTGAAGGAAATATTGTCCTTCACTTAAGATAACACGAACCCCCTCCCCCCTAAAACGGGTTCGGTATTTCACGTTATACATCTGAAATAAAATATGGTTCGTGCAAAAGCTTTAGGGTAAATCACATGGTGTGGAATACAATTATTTGTTAGCAAAATTGAAGGAAATGTTGTCCTTCATTTAAGATGACACGAAATTTAAAAAACAGGGGTTCTGTACTGCGGGGATTTCCCCGCCAATTATTTCATATTATACTTCTGAAATAAAATATGGTTCATGCAAAAGCTTTAGGGTAAATCATATGATGTGGAATAGAATGATTTCATAGCAAAATTGAAGGAAATGTTGTCCTTCATTTAAGGCGACAATTCAAAACTAACACGGGTTCGGTACTGCGGGGATTCATTATACTTCTGAAATAAAATATGGTTCCTGCAAAAGCTTTGGTGTAAATCATATGATGTGGAATAGGACTGAACAGCATGGTATCATTCATTTAAAGCGACATGAAATTCAAAACTAACAGCGAGAAGCGGAAGAAGGAAGAAGAAATGACAAACGCATAAGGCATCCCTAGGGATGCTTAATTAGACAAAGCATTTGGAAGTTATCGCTTGTGAAGAATTTGAATGGACACCACGGACATGCACAGAAGTCCAGTGGCGCCACCTACAGGTGGATCTTGCTGAAACGCAATACGAACCCATGTCTGGTCACAAGGAGTGTATATGCTAAATTTCGAAGGAATCCGACAAAGCTTTTGGAAGTTATCGCCTGTGAAGTATTTGAACAGACATCCACAGACACAAACAGAGCATAACCCATTTTAACAGGAACGGACACGAAGAAGCGAAACTCAGTGACGCCACCTTCCGGCGGATATTGCTGAAATGCAGTAGCAACCAGCGTCTTGTCGCAAGATATGCGTATGCGAATTTCAGGAGAATGCGACAAAGCGTTTGGACGTTATCACTTGCGCAAAATTTTAACAGGCGTCCACGGACACAAAGAAACAAGACCCATTTTGACCCAGTGGCGCCACCTTGAGGCAGATGTTGCTGAAATGTAATACCACCTGGCGACTTGTCGCAAGGAATGCGTATGCCGAATTTAGGAAGAATCCTGCAAAGCGTTTGGAAGTTATCGCTTGCGGAAAATTCAGACAGGCATGCACGGACATACATTTGTACAAGGACATCGACGGACACAAAGAAGCAAGAACCATTTTAAAGTCCCCGGCCGCGTTGCGGCGGGGACAAAAAATGAAGCGGACCTTGTTCCTCGTTGAATTAACGATGTCACCGACTATTCACCTAGTACATGGTGAGATGAAGCCAGAATAACTTGTATGGTTAGTTAATCTGTTCTTATCCACTCAAAATGCAATAAAATCCGTCCAATTTACAATTTAAATACTAGTATAGAAGTGAAATAGATCATATTTGATTTGACTGATTTGTTGGAAAAGACGATAGCTTCCAAAGTTTGCTCATTTGACCAATCGACCGGAAATTATAAGGCATTTGATTGATGGCGGTGGTGACAAAAGTTTTACGCATTTGAGCAAATTGAGACATTTGAGGCACTTTACCGGTAGCATATATATACATACTTCAAAAAGTTGACCTTGATCATGAACCGGTACCTGTACATGTCACAATCTGACATATGTAAGAGAATTGTTCATGTACTCTACGTCAAGCATGTTGACCTCACATAATAAAACTCGGTAGCCGCTGTCGGCATTCCCTTCTTCATCTACCCTTTGCAGGATATACCCAGAACAAAACGAAATAATGAGACAAGCATTAGAATTTCCATTCTAGTACACTGATATTTTATATTTTATTTTGATAAGCTACATGTATCAGCATAATAAACAAAATCTACTCATACGTGCTTTTTGCTGCATTTTAAAATGTTAAACTGATAATTATACCCACAAAAAATATGTTTTCACACTATGATATTTTTGTTTTTTTCGAGAGTTTCAAAAATATTTCGGAGTTTCGTTGAGATACTTCGCGTCAAATAAATATTATTGCAGGTAATATTTCCCCAGAAAGACATTAATTTGGTCTCCAATTTAATTTGAACCAATAAACTATTATTTATACAAATAGTATAGTCTGGATGATGATAGGGTTGTCACGGAAACTGGTAAATTCAGGTGTGTTTATATGGCGTTCTGTCGGAAAAAGTTACTTCCGCCCTAACAAAATCTACGTTTATATTTCCTTGTTACAGTTCTGTATGATGTACATACATGAATTGGTGTGCTTGCAGTGCGATAAAGAAGATGTTAACACGATTCTGAAATAGCGAATCTCGATGGACCCAGGCTGCGTGTCAAAAGACAACCTTTATGATAGAGGACTAGTAACGTCAAACAATATAACGCTAGGCAGCTAGTAGTATATACCTGACTGACGAATATATATTTTACCGATATATATTTACTCAACATGTTGAGCAATACTATTTGAGAACAATTATGAAGTAAGAACAAGTGGTCCAGTCATTTGTTCGTACAAACTATTGCTTAGTTAAAAACTAAAATAATATATCATCGGAAATGTGTTACTTTCACATTTCCATTCTCCGGTTATTATCTTTATGCGGGTATGAATCTTTAAATAAGTATGAATACATATTGTGGATAATTTTTAAGATATCATAAATTGTATTAGTTTTGGGAAAAGGAGATATGTCTTGATCAAGACCAGAAATGACGCGTTGACGTTGGCTTTATTTACAATCCTCCAGGTTTTCTGGGAATTCTGATATACGAAAATAAATATGCTGGAAATATTTGACATTATACGTAAATGATAAGTGCTACCATTTACTATAAAAGCCGCCGTCCATCAAAGTTTCAACGTTACTTCAAAGCGGATTCATTGTACAGCAATCTAGCCGTGCAGTATTTGTACTAATCTTGTTACCACCATCTCTACGTTCTGCGCCATGGCCGGTAAAGTTCGAATAGCATCTGTATGCAAAGAGACAAACAATTTAAGGCTGAGAATTATGTTTATAGTTCCATTCCGTCAATCAGTGTCAACAGATACTGGTATACTTGAGTTTATTTGCCGAAAGCCTTCTGGAACAGCATTCCTGTTAATTGCATTTCTTGTGTCATAATTTAGCACCAACGATACTTAACACTAAAGTAACAGAGGAAACTACAGACAAAGCACTAAACTATATTTATATGATTGTTTGGTTCCCTTCACATCATGTATGCTATCTATTATTTGAAAGTCCTTGTTGTTCCTTCATCAATAGTACGCTTTGATTTATAGAGTAGAATGTTCTCTTTTAAACAATTTTGCTTAAATGACAGTGGGAATTGATCCCAGACAAACATAAGTTGAATAAATTTGAATGATATTTTAGTGAATTTCATTCAACCTTCAAAGAGAGGTCGATCATTGATGTAGGGGCAGTCTATGAACTATGTCCGTTTAATGAGTGTTGAATTAGTAGTAAAACATGACGAATCTTACGCCTTTGCTTGAATTTGACCTTGCGCAATTTTATTTAGTTCGTTTCCTACATGCTGTAAATATTGCTTCATTCTCTTTTTCAGTAACACTTACCATAGCAAGTAGTCTAGTTGCCTTCGCCTGCAGTTCTTTAGTATCCATGGCGCCCGTCGAGACTTTCGGGTGGACGAACCCGTGTGGTGGAGGTAGCCCGGTCGGAGCGGTTTTTCTCTCCCCTCCCTCTAATTCAACTCTACCCACCGACTCTCCGTATGAAGTCAATCTGATTATATCTGATATCATCGCTATGTGTGAGATAGCCAAGCAACACGCCGCAAACCTGAAGGGCAAAATCGTGAGTATGTTCGATTATTATAATGATAATAATTTGTTTAATGAATAAATTAATGGATAAAATGGTGATGGATGTTTTGGAGGTGCAATGTGATAAATAATATCTCAATAATACACAAAGGCATACTAATACACCGTACGGTATCTTATTTATTAAATGTTCCTACGAAGTAGGCTCTCGTTTGCTAATTGTGCGGTAATGAGTGAGTGGGTGAGTGAATGAGTCAGTCCATCCGAATACTTTCGTCGGCAAAATAAGGAGAACCGTTGACATTAGAACCTTGAGTTTTGAAACGAAGGTGCATTAGGGGACTGTGACCAGGAAGTTATGAGCTGACCTACTTTTGATGAAAATTTCTGGTGATTTTTGATGAAAATTACTGGTGATTCTGACTTGGGCAGTGCCCATCTTAATATAGGCAGGATTTCAACCTGGGGGTGGGGGGTTTCCAAGGGTTCAGTTCGCGTCGGAGTCCTGATGCCTACCCTACTTCGTAGGTCCTGTGACGTTAGTCACACTGCTCATGTTATTATGAACGAAAAAAGACACTTGACCAAATGTAATGTTTTCCAAGTCACCCCAGTTAACTCCATTTACGTTTTATCTTGAGACACGAAATACCTTACAACATGACAAGGTGTCATACCAGCCAATATCATATCATAAATCATTGGAGCATTATAGTATGTCGTAAATATTACAACCTCTTACAGCGAGGTCACATGACATTAAACCTCAAATAGACTGCCGTTATCGTTTTCTTCACTAGTCGTCCAGCTATAGCATCAACGACAAGCATGACTTGGTCAGAAACCCCAATGTGGACACGCACAACCTGAGTGTCACGTGTTGTAGACTAAGTAATATTAGTTTGGGAATCAAATTCTGCTATTTTCATCGGTATTTCTGTTATAAATCTTGTGTCAATAGCTGACTGGTCGTCTCACAATGACAGAAGAAGACGCCGAGAATCACTTGAAAGACAAACATTTGGAAGGATTTCCTGAAATAGCTGGATCCGAAGAAGAGACGGTAGGTCCATGTAATACTAACCAAGGCTGGAGTTCCGTCAAAAAGCAGTGGACTTCTTTAAGGAATCATGATTTTGTTATATAGCAAAATATGAAAGTAATATCAATCAACATGGGATACGCATGGTTTTGATTCGAGCACCTTTGTTCAACTTTCTGTATGTTGTTACTCTTACGGACTTAACTAAGCCACATTCTTGCTTTAACCCGTTCATGCCATGACGTATACTTAAGATCAATCTGAAGTATTCATCAGGGAAAATATTTGGAGTTTTTGTCTATAAAAGAATACTAATCGGTAGTCATTGATAGGAAAGCCAAACCACGTTGACTTTTAGCCCCGAATTCAGTAAATCACTACAGTGCTTATATCGTATATGTGCTTGAATACTCCGTATCCAGATGATAACAGAGTCTTGGCTTACCAAATCTCCCGAAGATCATCCACATTCCCGTTCGCCGCCTTCCACCCCCCACAAAGAGACGTTGTTGTTCTTAGATGTGTTCACATTAGTAACTGATATAAAGTCCCTGTAATAAGTAGAATATGAACCACCAACGTGTTTTTTTCACAAAAATCTAGAACATTAAGAAGTATCTACCAAATTCGAATCACTTGATTTGTCAATCCAAATATTGAAATAAAAAAATCCGGTATTTTCATTAACTGCTAAAGAAGTTAAGGTTCATCGTTTGGTGCTCAAATAAAGTTCTCATCGACATGTATATGTTTTCATTGAAGGTTGGAGAAATATTTCTACGGGATTACGAGAGAATTTCGAGGGTGGCCGTATTCTTGGAACAACTGGCCGACGATGAGAATGACTATCAACATGGAGAATTTTTACAGGACATTACCAGAGTAGAAGAAGCTGTATATAACACCCTGTGCTACCTGGAGAGTGGGATATACGGACAAGGTCTTGCTATAGAGTCTTATGTCACTCGTGACGTCATGCTAGATGAATATAGGAATATCACTCACAAACCAACCCGGTTTATTCGTGATTATGTCATTTCGAGAGACATCGAGGCCTTAAAAAGATCTGCAAAGACAGACTACGAGAACTTGAAAGTGAAAAAAAGAAAACTGAAAAGGTATTAGAGTAGCAAGAAGAGAGTTTCCAACCGGTAAAGTTTGGCTTGAAAGTGGTATCACTGCCGGGGTTGTGCAAATTTGACTGATAATCCTTGTTTCATCAAACCGTTCAGATGACATGATTGAATAGTGTGTCACAGACAGAGATGGGATCAATCACTTTATTTGCTGTATATTATAATATAATCCGATGACGCTAGATTTTACTTTCGCTTCTCCGATATGCATAACCGTGCTAATTCAGACAGAGGATCTCAGGGCAATATGTCCATGAGAAGAGAGGTATCGCTATCAATATTAATCGATGCCATACGATGATATGTGACAGAACACCACCTGTGGGTTGAGGACCGGTCTGGGATGAAGGCAAACAAAACGGAAACTTTCCTGAAAGACTCATTCATCACTCTGTCACAGGGAGCACTCCGTACAACACCATTGACTCAGGTTATAAGCCTACTTCCAGATGTTTGCAGGCTTAAGTCTACTTCTAGATATTTTCCTCTGTCAAAAAATGAAATTTTCTTTACAGAGAATGTTTAGTAGATTATATTAATCTCCAATATATAGTTTAAACTATAATATTTGAGAAATGCCTAAGTATTTCGGAAGAAACATAAATAAATAACTAGATTAGATGAACTTTTGCTTGGTTAATCCATAGCAAAAATATATAAATATATCAGTTCAAAACGTGTTCTATGTCACGAATGCCACATTTTCAAGAAGCATTATGGTACCTTTAGATAGAGTAGTAATTCGATCATTAGCATAACTGTCGAACTACTAAAACATACAGCATCATCCAAAGTTCGACATTTCAATGGCGACATGTTACTAGTACATGTGGAGTACCGATATATTTATTGTTTTTATTGTATTTATTTATCAGCACAGTGCTGTCTTTATTTCAAAGCCTTTTGCGCTAGTCATTTAAATCTGTCTGTATTTTCCTTCGAAAGCGAAGTTTCAGTATATTTATTACGATATTAGTTCAAAATTATTCATTTAAGATCAGTGATGTATATATTTAGTTTGCTATCATAATGTTTGATATAATGTTTTAGACTCAGGAGGTGTGGAAGCTTTAATGATAACAGGCTATAAACTCAGGGACTTTTATTGTGAACGATATGATATGAACGATCTTTCGACGCGTATCTCGGAGCCTTGATCAAAAGAATCGAAGAAATTGAATTTACCTGGCCCACTATGAAGGTCGAAAACTCGTGCAATACAATACATATAGTATGTCCATTTATTTCAATGTATAATTTGATTTTGTGCATTACCTCAATATTCTTATGCACTATCCGCATATTTCATGCTGCTAGAAAGAATTTTACTCTGGCTAGATTATATTCTCACTCGGGTTACGGACGAAATTTGTCTTTGAAATCTTAACGTTCAATTCTTCTTGAAGAGAATGTTCACTGCTGGCATCTTGTATTGTAACATGTTTGTCCAAGAATAAAACCTATGCACATTGTATGTCATCCATTTCATTTGATAGCATAATCGTTTATGGCTTGACATAGTTTGCACTCTCTCTTTAATACAGACGCTGGTAAACAGACACGATAAACGTTAGATTTAAGACATAATGTTTTCATAGACATGCTAAATGGTTATTTTACGCACGGTTAATGTGGGAAAGTTTATATTTTTGGGCAAGGGCGAAGCCTGCGCCCTAAAATTTACTTTTCCACACTAACCGTGCGTAAAATAACCATTTACCACGCCTATGAAAACATTATTTCTATTCTATTGCACCACTCAAATTGATTATCAACAAAGATTACAATGAAGGTTTGAAAACATATTTTAAACTTTGACAACCTTTCTCCCCTTTTTTGAAAAAAATCGTCCACTGATGGGACGATGCTCCCGTCTCGGTGGGCATCGTGCCAATGTCAGTGGACGAGTTTATGTGGTCTCTCAAATGTGGAGTGACTCTGTCAGCTGTTGGGAAATTACGTGGATATATGCCTATTTGTGTCGCTTTGTTAATCAATTTCCCGATGGAAACAAAAGTTAAACTTTCATCTTGTAATTTATTTGTGTGTTTTATTTACTTGTATGAAAGTAGACGTCCCTTTCCTCATCCGACTTGTGAAATGGAATTTCCTAGTGAACACCTGCACTTGCCACATGTACATTTCACATAACCGTGGCAAATCGTGTAATAATTGCACGGTTAGCTCGATGTTATTGACACAAGTATTATAGAATCGGGAGTATATGAGTACTGATTCAGGCTATAAGTGTACTTGTTCGTATGAATATCATGAATCTACTGCATTTACCAGTGTTCAGATCAATTTGGTTGCGGCTCACGCGTGCTTTGCATGCATATATTTCGAAGCTATACGAGAAACCCATAATCAAAGAAGCCACGACAACCACATTCTAGACTTTGCATATATGTATCAGAAGTGAATTATGCCAACATAAGGGCTAAGCTGGATGTTAGATTAGGCACTGTAGTTCAATTCATATGCACATGCATTCGATCTTTGTTTACATAAAATATACATAAAATTAGCTATAATTGGTTGATAATCTAATCCATATGACCAAAGACCAGCGTAAGTTAGGGATATACAGTTTCAGCGCGACAACGGGGATAGTTTTTTCCAAATGATCTCAACCAAATCACAAGACAATCAAGCCCGGGAAACATGTCTAATTATATGTAAAAGTCACCAAAACATATCAATAATTGCATACAATGGAAACAGACCCGAATTACTTGAAAACAGTAGTACAACTTCTATTCACCACATAGTAACGGTCAAATATATTATATTTTCTGTCTCAAAATTGTGGTTCGCCTTTCATTGCCCATTCTCAAACTCTACCTGGCCTGGGGCAATGTGGGGAGATCTGATTTCGCCCCTATTGAACCTTTTCCTCTTGCTCGGAATTGTAGAAGAACCGGGAGCTGAAACTTTGTGCCGTTGCAGCTTATCAGATTGGGGTAATTTTTTAGTATATATGAGCAGAGGATCATGGCTAAATTTAAAATGCGGCCCAACCGGGATACCAGAAAATGTTCTTCAAACTATTTGCTTTTCTGCAGATAAAAATAGACAAAAAAAACTGTTCTGTTTCATATGAGATGATTATTTAACAATTTATCATGTAGTTTTTCCTTAGGAAATTTGCATGAATAAACAAATTCGAAACATCGGCCAATAAAAATACCTTCTGAGCGACGCCGTCAGTGCGACCATCTTAGATCTTGGTAATTAGGCACCGTACATTGCGCTGTAGGGAAAACGCATAGTTCAGAGTCGGAGTTTGAATGTTTTCTCTTTTAAAAATTCGGACCTAGCCCAGTAGATACATGTATGTACTAAAATATGAGAGAAGTGGTCATTTTGTGATAAAAGCGAGTTCGAGTCCCACTGGGGCAAGTTTGCTTGTGTGAAAGTTACTTGCCGATGGGTGGTGGTTCTCTCCGAGTACTCCGGCTTCCTCCACCATTAAAAGTGGCTGTCACCATATATGAGTGAAATAACCTTGGGTGTTAAATCAAAGCAAATTCCCACCCCAAACTTTTCACTGTAAGCCAGGAACGAGTAGGACCTGTAAATTTCTGAATTTTTCGTAAATCTTATTTTGCCATTTGATACAATTTTCTTAATCCTGGGTTTATGAGCAATTCTAACTCGGTGGACATGATTTTTTTTTTCTCTCGCACTATTTTTTTCTACATTTTATTTAAATCAGTTTCAGAAAAATAAAATTCAGCCGAAAACAGGCCGAAATTTGCCTTACGAGAAGATGACACACTGACGTAATTTCTGCAGCCATTCCGGTAGTCTCTGTCTCAGATATATAATATGGGGAATTTCAGCCCCTAAACCCCATGGAATCCTGCCTGGCCTGGGGATTTTAGGGTCAGCCCCAGCCTTGGAACCATACTGTATATGCCATATATCTGGGTCAAACTCTACAAGAAAATGTAAAAGAAATCCAAGATGGCCACAGTCTGAAGACATCTTTCACCAGTTTTGGAGGGCCGATTTTCCGATTACTTTTAGTTTTTAATACTTACTCTCAAACACTAATTAATATGACAGAGAATAATTACTTTTTGCCAAATAAATTACTTGCGTGACATTGAGGCAAGAAAATGAACAGAAAAGACCGAAAAAAGACGACTTTCTGAGGACACCTCACGGCTGCCATTTTGAATTTCCCCATTATCCTTTGCAAATAGCCTCAAAATGGCGCCAGTAAGATTCATGGATAAATCAGAAAGTTTCAGCTCTCTTGCTTTCTTCATTCCAACGGTACGCTGAATATTTTGGTGGAGGGACATGATACCTAGCCCCACGCGTGATAAGGTTAACGAAATATTTGATGGGGCATGGCTGTGACATCATGGCTGTGACGTTTCGTCCCTCTTCAATAATGAATGGGATAGTAGATTGTGGAATGTAACGCGACGTCGGACCTCATAGATAGACGTTCTGAATGAGAACTTACACTCTACAAATATTATAGCCGTTTCGTCTATCTACCGTTCACGTAGTTCATCGAGTTCCCTCAGGGCTCTATCACCAAGCGCCTCCACGCAGTGTTTCTCAAATCTGGCGATACATATCGCATGCTGATAACAAAATTATAGCGTAGCGTGCAATACCTATAGCGTTGTTTTTAGTATCTTGTGTCTAAATCCGCTCAACCCGGAGCTAGGGGCCATTTGAACTCATGCACTTCTAGATCCTCAAGATATTCATACATGTATGAACAGAAACAATCAAAGCGTGATTGACACACGTCACTCTCTAGATAACGGTTGAATATTGAATGACGGACTAGACGCTTATGTTACACCAATGTTCTTGGATATTTGTATCTAATACCGTTCAAACTGGTGATAGGGGCCGGGTGATAGGGTGATAGGGGCCGGGTGGACACAAAAAAGCGTGGCTGAGATACAAATCATCACAAGAATCCTTTTTGGTTCTATGAAGTTCTTAGATATGCAGGCAGAGTATTGAATATTGGGCCATATGACTTCTTGCAGTACGTCGGCATCTTTTCCACCGCCTTTATATGTTGCGCTTATTTATCATATCTCCAACAAAGCGACTCTAAAGTAACCTGATAGTACATGTAATGTTATTGTGAATCTGCCTTTTGACAAACTGAATGTGCATTTTCATCTCCAAAAATGCCTACGACATAAAAGAGTCACAGATTTAAACACAACAAGGGGTGCTTAAGTTTTATCATATTTAATTGACATTTTGGAAAACTGCAGATAAACACTATATTCTGATTAACTCGACTATTAAAAGATATTTGATGACGAATACATACGCATGAAAGTTAAATCAAAGCATGTATTAAATTCAAATTTCAGCTTGTCTCATAATTGGCATCTTACATCTGTTCTTCCTATGCTGCTATGATCGAAAACGTTCAATCTACCACTGGAAATAGCCCCAACGAAAATGCAGATATTTGACAGCTATTTTTTGATAATGTGTATTATTTGGAGCGAAATTGCCATTCATCTCCACTTTAGATCGAATTCAACCACAACACTTCAGGCTCAGTGGCAATAATATCAATCTGTATTGTTCAATACACATAGCAGCTGTATTCATTCTCGTTGTATCACGGAAAGAATATATTTACCATTGTGAATTACGATTTACATATTTTCTCAGGAATAGCAGTTAGAAGATATCAATACGACAGAGTGTACTGTTCAAGATATTCGGCATTTAATAATTTGTCTAATTTTGTTAGATTTGATAAACCACCACTTAAACAAATTATTTGCTATAGGCCAAAATTCTCACAAGGTAACGCCGAGCTGTTTAGCAAAACGAACTAGGAAAAGGTTAACTTAACAACAGAGAGTTACCTCTCGCTGAACATTTTACACCTTCCTCCATCTCAGAATATTTCCATTAACCCGGAAGTTAGTGGGCTGAAATATATGACACTATTTCTTTTAATCACCTACTTTAAGAGAATAAGTACAATATGTTCATTAGAATGACGTCACAGTGAAGCCACCTTCACGAAAGTGTTGTTCGGGCTACTTTTCTACCCAAGTTTGGACTTTTTTCTCAGTTTTCAATTTTCTAACGAAAACAAAATTATTAATAAAATAGAGAAAATTAGATTTAGCGAAATAAAGTACATTTGTGTCGTTTAAGGCAAGAAAATGTAAAAAATGGGACAGAAGAGAGCGAAAATGTGACTTTCTCGTGGACGCCATTTTTATTTTATTATTTATTTTGCACTCAGGATTATTCAGATTCTCTTAAAAATCAGAAGGTTTCAGCTCTCTCGTCTTCCCAGTTCAAAAGATAAGGTGGAAAGGGTTGGCAAGAGACAACATACATGTATACCTCCACCACGCAGGTCGGATAGGGTGATAATGATCCCTTTGTTTCAAAGGGTGTATTCCGGATCATTTAATATGTCATAATTGTAACTTGTGGTCGATTTAGTGAGGATAGGTACAGGTAGCATTAAAAAATCACCATGGTCAGGAAATTCCATGTCTCCGAACTCAAAATGATCCCAGAACCATGGAGTCTTGTTTTGCAGAGTTTCATGCTTTTATCATAAAAGCCGACATACTGACAGAGCCACATGACTTCACAGTATAGTCTTCTGATTAACCTATTCTAAAGCACATACCAATAATCTAACGATTCGTGATATGCGTTGTATCTCAGGTACGCTTTTATTGTACGTGTTCATGTGGAAACTTGGATGACGTGACCACACGGCCCCTAGCACCGGCATAAGCGGTATTAGATACAAATCTAGAGAGCTATGACGGAAATGCTCTGACAACTCGTATATCGGTAATTGGTGAGCTGTGTCGCTGTGACAACTCGTACACAGGCGATTGGTGAGCTGTATCGTCGTCAGATGAAATGACGGCATTTAACACAAAAGACTAGTCTGTAAGGCCCGATCTGTAATGCACAGTTCCTTCACATTCCTTCCTAACAGTTCTGCCTTGCAAGAATCTATGTGTATCGTTTTATTATATACCTGCTTATAATTCGGTGTTAATATGAATCAAGATTTACAATTTCGCACGCGGACCTTCTCTATGGAGAACGGCTTGCTACATGCTACAAGGAACTTGTGATGTTGTGTTATTGAAACCGAAACGCTGTGACGGCCCCATGGATACCTAGCATACCGGGCAAATTGAGCCGAACACGATTAAATATTTCAAATGTTCTGGTCCAAGTAGTAATAAACCATGGTGCTAAACACGCATATCCTATTGTGGGTCAAGGTGCTTTTGACGACCCTAAATGGTGAAAATAGATGTGTCGTTAGTAAAACAAATGTAGGAAATGTGTAAAATTAAATTTATGAGCTTAATAAATTTTGAAAAAGTGAAGTATATAGACAAATATATGGTTCTTATTACTACTTATATACAATTATCCGAAACCAACAAATAATAATGACTTCCGTACGTCATAAATTTCTCAATATGTTTGTCAGAACTATCTAGTCTTGTGGGAAGATTAACTATATATTTCCCAAGTAACCTCCATTGAAGGCGTACAACTATTCCGTTATGGAGCAGTTTAAGTCGAGAATTATTCTATAATCAACGTATGATTTAGTTATTTCGTCTTCTTTCTCTGGTGGAGCATTTCAATCCGTGTCAAGTAGTAAAACGACAATTAGTACATTAATTATGGTTTCATTTAGTTCTATGCTCATACGTTTTATGTTGTGAAGCAATCCTCTTATCGCCATTCATTGTTGATTTTATCGTCTTTCACGAAGTTTCTCATGACTGTATTTGATGTAAGCACATGTCTCGTGAAGAACCAAGCAGAAATGTGCATTGCAGCTATGTGAACCTGTTGACAGTTGTTGAGTTTTGCAAGACTAATTTGTTCAAGTTTGACGTTTGTTCCTATTTTTGCCATATATATTAATATATTTGAAGGAAATACAGCACAAGTAAAACTCCCCATGCTGAACCGAATAATGCTTTTCTTGATAATTATATACTTCATTTTTCATTCCACAGTTCATCCGTATACATTAAAACGTATTCAGTTACTCGTCACACGATCGTGCAGAAAATAGAAATTTTGAAACACTGTGTTTAAAAAGTGTGAAAATTTCATAATACAGTTGATTTAAATGTTCGTCACTGTGTAGTTATATTTCACTCTCTCCCCGTCGCCTCTTTTTTACTTCCCATTCAAGAGACGATAACCGTCAATTATTATTTCCGAAGTTATCACTTTCGTATCGCACATTGTAGGTTTAAAGCAATTAGAACAATGTCCGTCGTTTGATTTTCTGGGTCAGTGGACCATCAGATGATTAAATCGGAAAACTGATATGAGACTAACTTCCACGTTTAAAGCTACCCGAGATCATGACAACCGAAACTTTCTCGTTAATAAATTTTTAAAATGGCTCAGCATGTCACGAACAGTTTCACTTGTTTCTCATGTAAAACAAGTCAAAGAAATAGAACAGGTATTAGTGCGGGCGTAGTAGTTTACACATGTTAAACCCTAATACCCTCGTCGAACATTTCTGCTATGTTCATTTTGATCAATTTTTTTCATGGTGGGCCATTACCGATCGATCGATCGATTGTTTTCGGAGCATAGCAATCCTTGAATGTGGATGTTCAGCTGTAAATATTCAGTAATGCAAATTTTTCTTTACTAGTCGTGAAAATATCCTTCTTTTTTGTAGACACAATAAATGTCGAACACGGAACAATGGAGTAACAGTCATTTACTCAAATTCAGATCTATGTCGTATTGCAGAATAAAAGTATTCCCGCTTTTAAAATATCCTCCTCATCTCTAAATCATCTACTTTTGGAATTATTATAAACAATTGCACAAAATAACATGTACTGCAGAAACGATTTACAGTATTCCCAATATAGAAGCAATCTGTTCTGTCATTCCTCAAGGAAAGTGAATCATTTAAAATTAGTTGATATCTGTTGTTGTTGTTTTTTATATGCTATGTGCAAAATAGGAGTTATACACGGAATTATCTTGCGCGGATGTCCGGGCCAAATCTTATCTATATCTTTTGAGAAGCTTTGCCATACATTAATAGTCTCCCTGTATATAAAATCGAAGAATTATATCACATTATTGAAGTAGATACACATGAGTTACACCACAGATACCCTGCAATTGAAAGAAATAAAACTCTCGTCATAAAGATCTCAGCTCTCAGGAAAGTTAGGTTTTGTAGAATTGGTCTTCCAACTGATTCCAACTCATTTTATCACTATTAGTATAATATCACATTTACGTGGAGGGTATTTCTTGAACTCAGCAATTCTTCATCGCCTACTTACGAAATTATGTTAAAAAATCCTTATATCGGAATTTCGAGATATTTTAGTTAGAAAAATATTCCTACCAAAGGAAAATTAATAGAGAAAACAAGGCTCAAATATGTGATTTGTGAAATTTCCTATCCACGTTAGACGTGGAGAGAAAGGAAATGAGCTCTTTCTATTGAAATCGATCGAGTGGGAACAAATATATCGTCGAATTTACACCTGATATGTAAGTCTTCCTTAAACCCTAAGGAAGTATTTTCGATTAAGAAGACTTTCGATTTTTGGAGCGAAAATAAATCTGTCGGAAATATTTATTTATAAATAATGGCTAAAGAATAATTTTCCAAACGTAGGCAGATGATGACTATAAACCTGCCATGTATTGTCTCAATGACAGTAAATTATCTGGAACCAGTCAGAAATCAACGTGTTAGGATATAACTACACAACAAGTACCCTGAGCTCTGAGATTAGCATAATGACCGGTATGAATAGATTCACTGAGTTGTTTTTTTTTGTATCCAATATTCAGTAGACTAACGACGGAATCAAATCATTTAATCGTCAATATACTTTCTCCAGAGTTTATTTTCATGGACTTTCGACAATGAATGCCAGTACGCCACTGTTAGTTTAAGTTTTCCATTTACTTTTTGACCAGCATATTATATTCAACCAGAATAAAATAACGTCGCATCAAATAAGCGAAAAATCTGTGACAACCCTGCCGGGAAACATTTGTATTACTTCGAATACCACAATCGCTACGTTCTGAGAAATGATCGGTAACATTGGAGTAACATGGATATACAAAGGGAGTAACATGGATATACAAAGGGAGTAACATGGATATACAAAGAGAGTAACATGGATATACAAAGGGAGTAACATGGATATACAAAGGGAGTAACATGGATATACAAAGGGAGTAACATGGATATACAAAGGGAGTAACATGGATATACAAAGGGAGTAACATGGATATACAAAGGGAGTAACATGGATATACAAAGAGAGTAACATGGATATACAAAGAGAGTAACATGGATATACAGAGGGAGTAACATGGATATACAAAGGGAGTAACATGGATATACAAAGGGAGTAACATGGATATACAGAGGGAGTAACATGGATATACAAAGGGAGTAACATGGATATACAAAGGGAGTAACATGGATATACAAAGAGACGAACATATTAATGCTCCCCATTATTCTTAGATTCTTTCCACCAACAAATCACTATCAGATCTTAACCTTGTTACCAAACATAATATCAGCAATTATACCGAAATTTTATGAAACAGGATTATAATGTCACAATATAGCTTGACAGATACTTAGTTTTAACAGTTAAGTAATTGACAATGTGGGTTGATCCACAAAACTTGTGGAAAACAAGTTGATTTTCGTTCAGGTTTGCTTGAGATTTAGTCAAACTGAATAAGGACTGATATTTGAGTGAAGTTCAATCAAGTTTTTTTAAGCGAGGCCGGTCACTGTAGGTTCGATAAACGTAGGAATAATCTATAATTGATTGCTGTTGTGTGATGGAGTATATTGGTCATACATGCCGAATCTGCCGCCTTTGGTTGAATTCGACTCGGCACAATGTTTTATAGTTCGGTTCCTTCATTATTTAATTATTGTTTCATTTTCAGTAACACATACCATAGCAATTAGCCTAGTAGCCTTCGCCTGCAGTTCCTTATTTTCCACGGCGCCCATCGAGACCTCCAGATGGACCAATCCATGTGGGGGAGGAAGCCCTCCATCCAATCCGAGTCTACCCACAGACTCCCCGTACGAAGTGAATCTGATTATATCTGATATCATCGCTATGTGTGAGATAGCCAGACAACACGCCGCAAACCTGAAAATCAAAATCGTAAGTTATACATTATATTTTCGTTATTTTAATGATAATAGTTTGCTTAATAAATACTTTATTTAATGTAGTAAGTTGTAATAGAGATATTGGAGGTGACATTTGAGCATTTTATGACGATTAATACTACAATTATACGCAAAGGTATACTCATAAAATGATACACCGTACATTATTTATTTAATTGTATTATGAACACACAAACGTGTTCAAAGTTATAAGATTGTGATGGAATTTTCCAAGAACCGTGGCGTACCAATCTATATCAATTCACCAATCACTATCGCATGTCCTAAATATCACTACCATTAAAAGCGAGGTCACATGTCTTTCTGCCTGAAATAGACTGAGACTATGTTAACTTCAATATGATTTAAATTGTTCTCGTCCGCGTTGTGTTGAAAATCTGCGTTGGACTCCAATAAGGATTTGAAACACAACGTGGACTCGTACAATAAAAAACAGATAATGGATTGAACATTGAATAATAACCTCATATTATCACCAGCTGACAGATCGCCTTTCAATGACAGAAGAAGACGCCGAGCAGACTTGGAAAGACAAACATTTGGAAGGATTTCCAGAAATAGCTGAATCCGAACTAGAAACGGTAGGTTTCATGTCAATACAACTCAGAAGCCCGTCAGTGTCAAATGTTCTGAAAAGCAGACGGCTTGTTTGAAGTGTCATGGTTTTTGTTATATTGCAAAATATGGAAGTAATATTATTCGCCATGATACATGTACAATACGCCTAATTTAGATTCGAGCACCAGACGTCTCATTACAACATGTTCAACTCGTGATTGTTCGTAGTGTTACAGACATAACTACGTCACATTCTTCATTTAACCCGTTCGGCCAATGACGTATACTTGTTATCAATCTAATATAAATTAAATCGTCTCTGCTCCCCCGTTTGGATATGTCGCTTGGAGGATCTAACCCGCTTGCAGTACGCGAGTGTCAACCAATCTCGAGAGCCTCTCAAAGTTCTTTGAAGGGAACATATGATATGTGCTTTCTGGTTGGCTCAGCCGAATCACATGCCAAGCTGTGGCGGAATCTTCTGATGTTTCCGCCTTCCCGCCAAGTTGGCACCATAATGCGGGGTAGAGCTATGAACTGGTCCTTGGCGTAAACCTTGGGTAAAAGCAAAGACCATGACCCTCTCCCCCTCCCCGACTGCAAGCAAAAAAGTTAAAATGCGGCCGTAATGTCATAAGACTGCTAAATATTCATGAGCTGGGGGCTCTACACTCCAAATTCAATTGAAATTAGTAAGATCCCGCATAGCGACATATATGATTGGGGAGCATTGATAGGATATTATTTATTAGGATTGACTTAATATCAGTGCGAACTATTCATCCAGAAAATATTTAGAATTTCAATCTATGAACGAAAACTAATCGGTAGTCATTGATAGGAAAAGCAAACCACGTTTACTTTCAGCCCAGTGTTTGAGACATAGAGTTGTCTTGGCTGTCATCATTGAACACGGTTGACTGATTTTCTCTTACAAGGAAACTATATATATCTTGCGGATTTTTTTGTTCCACACATATTTGATTGTATACTAACTGTCGTAATTCGCAAAAAAGTCTTTTGATTATTGACACGAAAATTCATTTGTGGACGACGGCTGATTTTTGAGTTTCGGGTCTGACGTCTAAAATAGCAAGTGACCAGATTGCTCAAATCTTATGGGATATGGGAAACCTCCTATCCAGAATTCAGTGTTGCAGCTTGAGCTGTCATATTTCCCGAAGAACATCCGTAATATTATGTTCCACATCTCTATCTTGATTGATAAATCATTTGATTTGATTGTGTGTGTTGCCAAAACAGTTTTAAATAAATTCGGTATTTTCATTACTTGCTGAATAAAAATGGGAGACAACAGAGCCTGTTATAGAGTTTCTGTTAAGGGTCGTTGAATGGTGTTCCCGAACCAGCATATCAAATCCAGTGCTGGGGCCGTGTGGATGCTTCACGGTCTCCACAGGCACAACTGCAGTGGAATAGCGGCTGAGATACTGAGGATACGTCCGAGAATCCATCATTTTCTCCGGTTTGAATGTGAGGTGCCGAGGCAGGCTTTACTGTAGAGTCATATGGTTGCTTTTTAGTGGCCAGTATTTTCCATCTCTTGCATATCGCTCCAATTCAACGAGATTTATATGTTTTCATTGAAGGTTGGAGAACATTTTCTACGAGATTACGAGAGACTTTCGAGGGTGGCCGTGTTCTTGGAACAACTGACTAGCGACGAGAAAGCTGATGATTCTGTGCAATATAAAGAGGACATCTCGAGGATAGGAGAAGCTGTATATAGCACCCTGTGTTACCTGGAGGGTGGGATCTACGGACAGAGTCTTGATATAAAGTCCTACGTCACTCGTGATATCATGCTAGATGAAGATAGGAATATCACTCAAACACCATCACGGTTTACGCGTGATTATGTCATTTCAAGAGACATCGAGACATTGATGGGATCTATGAAGACAGATTACGAGAAATCGAAAACCCTCTAAATAACGACGAATCAGTATCTGGGTCCTACCGAAAAAAATGTCCATGACTGGAAAATTGCATCACTGCCGGGATCGTGAAAATTAGGCTGATATCTATTGTTTCGTAAAATCGCCCAGACGGCATGATTGACAACGGTTCGGATTTCGTGCTTCAAAAAGGGGGCGTCATGATGATGGATCGGACCAACGATTTGATACTGCCTTCGGTGTACCTAAATTAAACAATTATTACAAAAGTTACATTGTATGTTTCGAAATTTAGATTCGACTTCCACATAACAGCAAGATCATCTTATTATGAGAAATGGTTTTTCCTCTATGTCCAATATCCAATATCCAATATCCAATATCCAATCCCATATATTCAATTCTGTCAGTCTCGCAGTGAGGTTTTCATCAAGGTTTAGGACACAACTTATGAAACAAATCGGTTTATTGTATTTCATGAATTAATTAATTAATTAATTTTGCTCTCTGTGTTGTAGAATGTATAGAAATGAAATTTCCTTTACAAAGAAAGTTAAGTAGATTATATTAATCTTCAATATAAAGCCTAAACAAAAACATTCAGTGAATGCTTTTAAGTATTTCGAAAGAAAATTATGTAAATAAATAACTAGATTAAATAAACTTTGCAGGTTTAATCCATAACAAAAATACATAAATATATTAGTTCGAGTCTGGTGTAAAGACGTATTTCCAAAAAACACCGGAAGCTGTTTTAAGGCATTATGGCTCTGTTGGGTACTGTAATAAATCGACCAGAAGCATAGATTTCGAAGTATTTTGGATAAGTACCATCAGCTATTTAACGACGACATGATACCAGTGTATATGGTGTGCCGATATATTTATTTTCAATGATAATCACAGTGCTGTCTTTATTTCAAATGTAAAACGGCATTTTTCATCAAAAACGAAGTTCACGCTACAGGGTATCAGTGTATTTATGTGTTGTACTGACATAATGTTTGATATAATATTCTAGACTCATGTATGGGACCTTTAATAATAACTGGCTACAAACTCAGGGATTTAAAAAAAAATCGATATAATATGGATGAGTTTTCAATCCATATGCCAAAGTCGTCATCAAACGAACTAAAGAAATTAAATGGAGTTTTGTAGAAACAAGATTGCATCACGGGATATTTTCGACTTTTAAATCATTGGATTGGCCAATCCAAAGTTTCAAATGGAAATCTGGCGTTCTCGTTGGATCGTGAAGAAAATTGGGAAATAAAACCCAGCCAATGACAATGATTCTGCTAAAGTTCATTCACTTCATCCAGTATGAAGGTCGAAAGTTCGTGCATTGAGAAACTTGAGAGTTTTGAATTTCAAATCATGAACATTGGTCCTCGTTTAAATGTATATTTTGTGTGTTAAAATTGCTGTTCTCTGGGGCTTGACCATAAAGCATATCCTTCCGCTATATTTGTTTTCACTATTCTTGTCTTTTCCTGAGCGTACTAGGTTAATACGTTATAATTCTTAAACTGTGGAGCTGTTCTTCCTGTTATATTGCAATATTGCACTGGACGCCATGCTCGGGTGACTCGCTGACAAGCTTAGTTTCAATATAACAGGGTCAGTTCCCTTAATTCTGCCGGTCCTTTATGAACATTTTTAACTGGCCTGCCGAACAGATGATACCATGACTAGCAGTTTTCAATTAGGCAAAAGGTCGGCGTCAACATAGAAGCCGAAGGTGAATGTGACAGATGTATACT
This sequence comes from Hanleya hanleyi, assembly GCA_036873755.1. Lineage (NCBI taxonomy): Eukaryota > Metazoa > Mollusca > Polyplacophora > Lepidopleurida > Hanleyidae > Hanleya > Hanleya hanleyi. The sequence continues at coordinate 37,405 of JAVTVY010021969.1, forward strand.
CTCTAAAATAATTAGATTGAAAATTCAATCTATCAGATTGAAATTAGTGATCAATCTATTCGATTGAATATTCCATCTAATGATCAATCTAGTACACTGAATTTTCTGTTTACAACAGATTCATTTTATCGTTTTCAATCTATTAGATTGAATATTTTCAATCCAATAAAAGATTGGTCACTAATTCCAATCTGATAGATTGAATTTCAATCTGATTATTTTAGCGAGTATACATGTACATGTACACCCCCACACGTACATATTCCTGAACTAGATCGATCGGCTTCATCTGCAGCAGCTCGCTAGAGCTGAGTGGTGATCTCGTTATGATCGTCTCGAAGCAATAGGCTGCAGCACACCATCTGTGGAAAACGATAACTCCGATCGCGGCGTCTTTCAGTAGTAGGGCCAAATTCGGTGGCGATCCACTCAAAACTGTCAACGATATGTACGTACCACCTAACCTTCTTATTATAGCTGGTCATTTTGTCGCACGAAGATAGTCCTTGTTTAGGAACTTAATTATAAGTTTTTTTGAATCAACAATGGTATATGACATATATTGGAAGTATCAGCTCAACAGTCCCAGAGGAGAAAAGTGTTTTAGGTTTTGCACAAAATCCAAGATAGCCACCAAAGCATTCCACCAATCGGCATATTTTTGCAACACGCATTTCATTATAACTTTTGGTCGTCACAGCTCACATACATGTACTTTCTGCGGGGTAGGCTACAGGATTTTTTATTGCGGGAAGGACTAAGAATCTGCTAAAAAATAATACTTAGTGACAAACGGATGTCGCAATCTGAATAGTACTTTTATTGGATCACCTTCCGAGAAAAGTGCAAGGAAGAGATTATCGGTTGTAAGCACTCTTTAAAACATACTGGGTCCATGCTCCAAGCGGAAATTCTTAGTATACACACCCCACAGCAGTTAGTGAACCTCGATTAGCTTTGTAGTGAGACTATAGCCCCAAATACATGCACACAATTTACTCAAGTGTTTTATTTGTATGTGTGCATATTTACGTATGTGTGTAAATGTATAATTTGCTAAGCGTTCACATGGTTATAACAAGATATAAGTAAATCAAGATGCAAACCAAAATGGAACCCTCAGTTCAAAGGTCACGGTAACCAATGGATTATATGGAAATAAGCATTTTATGTACAGTAATTGAAGTTGCCTCCATCAAATTTCACAGGTGGCTTACTCTTATAAATCTAATGAAGACTATTGACGCAACAGTGAAAATACTGAAGGTTAAATGTTGCCATGACCCAAAAGAACTACGGTCAAATTTTCCACGTCACAAACAAATGTTTTTGTTTGACAGGAATAATTCATGGGGATGCGCGGCATAAATGTTCCACTGAACACTGTTTTTCAAAAAAATGATTGAACAGTATTTCTATATTTACTCCAAATGCATGGTATGCATATTTGCTGTGCGTTCACATGACCAGATTTACATGCAGTACAAGTGTTCACATGTGTAAATATACTTTTGCACAACCTCCGGACCAGATGCAAATTTACTCTCCATGCAAATATACACACATGTGCAGCTGCGTTCACATGACGAGTTTGCGCACGTGTATTTTATTTTGCACAGTGTGCAAATTTACACTGGTGTGTATAGATGTGCATGTTATCGGGGCTAATATCTGATTATACAAGCGCCAGCTTAACTTGTATATAACATCTGCACCGGATATATAATATACCTGTTACTCTATTCTGAACAATGTCTCTACAAGTCTCTACAATTACTCACCGGCATCTTTTTCCATCTCCCTTGTTATGTTGAGATTAATAGGGAGTATTCTACTAAAATGGCCGGTTGCTACTGTAATTTTAGCTTTAGTAATTATGACTATAATAATAAGAAACATGAAATATTTGGACTCGGTTCTTTCAAAGATTTTGAACAGTGCAGCTATGAACCAAACTACTTTAACATACGAGGGATATTCATGTCATTTTTATGGATAATCTATTGCCCAGCAAGCAACGCATTTATTAGTTGACATTTAAATTTATTGGCAGTGTCACATGACACGAACCGGGGCCATCGAATGATATCAGATCGGGATTCTGGTCGGATAAATGAAGTCAGTTTACACACTGGATAATCATGGCTTGCATGAAAATAAATTTTTCGTTTCTTAGACAAGAATGAATAATAAGACATGATTTGGAGATTGAAAGATGACAAGTCAGAATTTCAAAAGAGCAAAACAAGTTTTGTCAGGATTCCGAATTCTAGAAACTAAAGATAGTAAATCAGCGTTTCAAGAAGTAAAAAATACCACGTCAGGTTTGCGAAATTAGAATAAATATTGTCTGGATTTCGAAATTGTCGATATTCTTCTGTCAATGACACTTATACGATGCAGGAAAGGTCGTGATACATTCCTTATGGGGAGAGGAAAGATTTCAAACTGAATATATCCTTAGTGCCGTCGGGAGTCATTGGTGTTCACTAAAATTTGATTAAATTATTGAACTCGTGATATTAAGTAAAACACTTATGTTACGCAGCGCTGTGCAGTCGATCATGCTTTAGATCCAAAAGAATGGTCGCGGTTCTACAGTATCTCTCTCGTGATATAGCAGGTCTTATTTATCCTAGAGTTTCTGGGAATGGATATAACAATTAAATTCACACATTTTATGGAGGCTCAAGACGAATTCAATTGTATGTCTACTGTGCATGTGTCTGAACAAATTAGGGTAATTTGACTGAAAATGAATTGAGGAAGAAATATTAAGGACAACGTTTGGGTGGATTTTGGAATTGGGTAATGTGTTTTCCACATTTATATTCAATTATACCTCTAAGACGGAAAGCTGGAAAACTGGAAAACCAGCTTAGCGAAATCAGGGTATTATTGCCTTGTGTTCAAGGTTGACCATGTTCGCATCCTACTATCTTAAAGAAAAGCATGGTGATACCATCCCGTTTGTATTAGATTTTCCAATTTGATGTTGTCTCAGAAACTGTTTAGGCATTTCGAAGAAACTTCGCAACAAATATGTGTTTCTTGTGTGAGAATACAGGCATTTTTCATGGAATTCCCATCTAATTCCATATATTAGAGCAAGGCTAAATAATTCAATTATACCACTCAAAATTCCCGACTTGCAAAAATAATCCTGGTAATCCCATAAATTTATCTCATTTTGAATGTATCGTACCTCTTGTCGAAATATTATTAGTTACACGGTCTGTCAGTGATCCAATATAGAAATATATGGGGTCAGTAAGATCTCGGACGCCTCGCCCAATATAAATTTTACTGGCCCTTTTCAATGACAGACCGTCATCCCGCTATGTATCCCGCTGAAGACCCTTTCTGAAAATTTGAGAAGAAATCGGGGTGAAACGATAGCTTGTGAACAACTGAACTTAGTCTATGTTGTTGTTGCTCGCGAAACAAAAAAACGTATGTGAAGTCACACCGTTGCAATATTTCATTAGCGTCCGCAATCGCGGATTACGCTAAAATAGGACGTGTTCACAAATTGGATATCTAATTTAAAACTATACAGCTGCTGAAGCTCACCTATATTACAAATAAACTTGTTGAAAACTTGAAAATGAAACTCGAAAGGTGATCGACGCGACAGGAACTACAGTAAAGGGAGATAATCTAGTAGTTACTCGCTACGAATTACAATAGACCGCGGTGGATGAACGATTCTGTCTGAAACGAAATAAAATAATCAAAGTACTTAAAGTACTGATGTCGGGTTTACTTGAATTGTATTCACTGTGGCGTTTAAGATATATGCATAGATAATTGGAAGCATAAGCTGTGATAACTTACTTTGTATAGAGTGGCAAATAATATTATGTTTGCCGATGCAAAGTCAATACTGTTCCAAAGAAACTCCCATTTTGTTATATGCAGTAGTTTACTGTGTATGGTTCAAATTTTTCCTTTCAGTTCAATACCTGTTTCAACACCTGTTTCAAACTCCTGTTTTTCAATACCTGTTTCAATTCCCGTTTTCAGCAAAATAGATCAACTCAAGATTGCTTCAGCTCCAAGACTGTTTCGCTTTTAACACCCCCAGATATATCAACTCCACCGTCATTTATTTCCTGCAAAAAAATTCTTCAAGACTGGACGGTCACTGTCGCCTGTCGGTGTGCTATCACTCCCCACACAGTCAGGTTGTTGACGCACAACTTTGATTATCAGATAATTACGAATTTGTCTACATTATAGAGAAGTAAGCTTTTGAAAAGAACTCATCTGTGATAAATAATAAACTTAACCACAATCACTGCTCAAAGACGAACTGCCTGATCTGAACAACGATAGATCTGATCAACATCGGGTGTGGAGAATGGACCGTGGAGAATGACCCTTCCCGCCGTAACAAATGATACCGGATAAAATAGAATGGAAAGGCAAAGGAGCTGTTCGCTTTAGATGGATATTTTTCCCTTCAGAGTCGCTCTCTGTTGCTCTATTGTCTCGCTCCGAGCCGGCCGGTAAATTGTGACGTAATGCTCAGGTATTCCCCAACTCTTTGTCAGACAGGCGAGGCCAGTCTAATGGGAAATTCTGGTTCATATTCTCATACGGTTACCATTAGTATTTTCATGAACGACCCAGATATTTACGAACAATAATCAGTTATATTAATATATAAACCGACTCGAAAACTGAAAAAAAAATCACTGCCAAAAGTTCAGCGAACAATAATTAAGGAAGTCACTGCAAAAAAAAAAAAAAAAAAAAAAAAAAATCATTTTGGCACATACATTATCACTTGGGAAAGCAAGCGTCACCACTTGTTGAGGGTCATTTCCTTAATAAAGGCCTTGATATAAGACAAGTTCAACCTTATAACTTTTCAATTCATATTTACATCTTTCCGCTGCCCTAAGACGAAATTATGTATGTGTAACAATTATTTTTTTGCTCTGCTGGATCGTCAGAATATTCAAACACTGAACAAGTGGTCTGACTGTGTGTGTGGAGTTGTTTGTGTGCAATTCTATTCACGAATTATAAGAAAATAAGGGATTATGTTCGTTAGGGGTTCGCTGTCTTTCATTTCACGTCACTTTTGCACTTTAAAGTCCAAACTGAAGATGGGAGAAAAAAGGAAAAGATGAAAATATTTTTTCAGGGATTTGGGGATTCGAACCAAAATGTTGCGTTTCTTTTAACCTGTAGTCCGACACTGTAGCCATTCGGCCAAGCAGCTGTTTACAATTATCGGCTTGAAATATCATGTGCTGTATGGCGGTGAACGACACCCTTTCAGAGCATTACAAGCATTTTGACATATTTCAGTATTATGAAAATATGACACCTTTAACCAAAACGATTTTTCAGTATCATTTTGGATCAAACGCACCGCATTTCGATATGTAGGGCTCGTTTTGGTTAAAGGTGTCATATTTTATATATGAAGGGAATTCCCTTCAAGAATATCGCCAAAAATTGCAAAAACAAACAAATGCTTATTTTCTAATACTCGTAATATTTTTTTGACAAGTCTCTTCTCGGTGAAAATTGAGAATATGAAAATTCAGTATTTTCTCTCTCGAGCTAATAACTTTTCAAGTGAATGAGAAGAAATTATATTTTCGGTTTATAAACGCAACACACTAAGGAAAAAAATACGGTCAAACCGAACACCTCCTTTTAAAAGAAATTGGAAAGATCAACTCTACTGCGATAATGTTCACATTATCAAGTTAAATGCACAAGCTACCGTGCATTGTAAATATGTTTATGACTGTCAGACAGAAGAACGATACTTTTTTATGAATGTTGTAAGGGGCATCAAATGAGAACAGTCTCCGGGCAGGAGATCAAAACTACACATGTGCAGAAGAAAAAAGAAAAACTGAAGAGTGATACTAATGTAGGGTTTACCCTTGGTAAACCCGACAAAAACCACATTTATTTATCAAATTGTCTGGCACCCACATAAGCTACAATAAGCGAAACCTTGAATTTGAAACACTTTTCAATCTCCTTGAGCCTCGCAATCGTGGTTATGATGAAGAAAATAAACCTTTAAACGATTCCAATGAATACTGCGATAATGATACAACTACATCATATGTAACCATGAATAAGAGATATTAATCATATGTAACCATGGCAATGAGATATTAAGTTCATTATCATCTTACTATAATGTTAGTAACCGCCTATGTTTGTTTGTTGTTTTTGTCGGGTTTACCAAGGGTAAACCCTACATTAGTATCACTCTTCAGTTTTTCTTTTTTCTTCTGCACATGTGTAGTTTTGATCTCCGGCCCGGAGACTGTTCTCATTTGATGCCCCTTACAGCATTCATGCCCCTAACAGCATTCATATACACATTTGCAATGCACGGTAGCTTGTGCATTGAATGCGATAATTGGGACATTATCGCAGTAAATTTATCTTTCCAATTTCTATTGAATTTGCCTTTCCAATTTATTTTATCCGGTATCATATTTGTTACGGCGCCAAGGGTAGTCATTCGGCACGGAATCCATGGAAGTTTTGTTGTAAGATCACAGAGCCAAAGTGGTGTTCACTTTAGATAGGGAATTGTCCTCAACACGTTTTTGATACACACAGCTGGTGGGGCTAATTTTTGTCTGAAAAGCGCCAAATTGACTGTTTCTTTTAGTCTACATACTTGGTGATAATAATCTAATAGTGTAAAGAATCGATCAGATAAAGAATAAATCGAGGCCCACAGATAAACACGACGAGACTTACAGTGGTTCAGACCTGCCGCATTGGCTTATTTAGCATTTTTCGGTGCATTTGCAGTCGACATTTTCTCCTGTTGCAAATTTATGACACCTTCAACCAAAATCATATTTAGACTGACTATTTCAGAATTATTTGTTGTTTAAAATAGCTAAAATTGGTTTTGGTTAAAGGTGTCCTATTTTTGTAACAAAAGAAAATCTGCACCGAATAAGCTTTAATAGTGCATAAAAATAAGAAAATAAGCCAATGTACCAACTTTGGTGCGCCATAAATCCGTTTTCGTGCATCTGCAGCCCTTCATTATTTCGTGTCTTATAATTCAGCATGTAGGCTGAACAAAATGATCCATTTCATATCCTTTTGATAAAAGTGAAAGTTTGGCCCTACAAACCGAACAGCTTGAGGACGATTTTCTCCCTTAAATGATCACAAATATGGGACTAATAAACCCTTTTGATGTAAGTAAACCCGACATCAGTACTTTAAGTACTTTGATTTTTTTTTGTATCCCAGTTTTTGTCGCCAGGATGGTATTGGGGTCATTGTGGGTAACCTAATATAATCAAAAGTTCGAAAAGGGCACCTGGCATCAAATTGGGTCCATTTTTTGTCGAAATTCCGCAACAGCAAACTGACCTACAACCGAAAAATAATAAGAGTATATAACACCAACTCAGTTTAGTCAGAAGGCCGTAAAGCTTAGACAGTGATACTCGATCCTGTCGTTTGACACTCGTCCGAATAAAATGATGTATCGCCACCTGGAGGCCGAAAACATAAGATGAACATAGCTTAACATATGTAGAATTTTCGAAATGAGTATTATTATATCATGTTACATTCAAAAATAATGTTTGTGAAAAGAAAATGGATAGAAAATGGATGGTTGCTTTGATAAAGAAAAGAGATTTCTGGACAAAATATACTCCAACATTTTCATATATGCATCAGGTTTACTCCAGTTGAACTAAAATAACATATTATTACAAATCAAGCGATGTTTCACTGAAGGTTTTCCAATAATGCGTGACAGTGTGACACGAAAACGGTCTTTAACATAAGATGTGACAGTGTTACATGAAAATGTATGTATGAGTGACGAGTGACAGTGTGACATGGCGTGACATACTGAGAGACATACCTTTACAAAAATTAAAAGGACTTTCTCTCACGTCGCCTGTACGACATAGTTATCTACCCATTACTGGATAGTAACATTCCAAAAGGACCTGAATATCGCGTATAGGCCTACATATCGCGTCTGATAGCATTTGCTAGATCATGTGCAAAATGTGACGAATTCATTTAACGCAACAGAACATTATTTTATAAACCTGTCAAAGATGGTTATACCAACAAACGCCTGCACTCAAAGTTTATCAAATTATGTGAGAAATATCGTACACTGTAAAATTAGAGTGTAAAATATCTGGTGCTACGATTCGTAACGTGTGTCTAATGCATCTTAACCCGGGTTTAGGGACCGTTTGAGCAGCATGTGTTTCACATATCCATGGTGTCCAAATGAACAACCACAATCAAAGCGTGACTGAGATACATTATACTCTTGGATAAAGAATAAAGAATACTGGTCAATGATAAGGATTGTATGTAAAGAATACTGGTCAATGATAAGGATTGTATGTAAAGAATACTGGTCAATGATAAGGATTGTATGTAAAGAATACTGGTCAATGATAAGGATTGTATGTAAAGAATACTGGTCAATGATAAGGATTGTATGTAAAGAATACTGGTCAATGATAAGGATTGTATGTAAAGAATACTGGTCAATGATAAGGATTGTATGTAAAGAATACTGGTCAATGATAAGGATTGTATGTAAAGAATACTGGTCAATGATAAGGATTGTATGTAAAGAATACTGGTCAATGATAAGGATTGTATGTAAAGAATACTGGTCAATGATAAGGATTGTATGTAAAGAATACTGGTCAATGATAAGGACTGTATGTAAAGAATACTGGTCAATGATAAGGATTGTATGTAAAGAATACTGGTCAATGATAAGGACTGTATGTAAAGAATACTGGTCAATGATAAGGACTGTATGTAAAGAATACTGGTCAATGATAAGGACTGTATATAAAGAATACTGGTCAATGATAAGGACTGTATGTAAAGAATACTGGTCAATGATAAGGATTGTATGTAAAGAATACTGGTCAATGATAAGGATTGTATGTAAAGAATACTGGTCAATGATAAGGATTGTATATAAAGAATACTGGTCAATGATAAGGATTGTATGTAAAGAATACTGGTCAATGATAAGGATTGTATGTAAAGAATACTGGTCAATGATAAGGATTGTATGTAAAGAATACTGGTCAATGATAAGGATTGTATGTAAAGAATACTGGTCAATGATAAGGATTGTATGTAAAGAATACTGGTCAATGATAAGGATTGTATGTAAAGAATACTGGTCAATGATAAGGATTGTATGTAAAGAATACTGGTCAATGATAAGGATTGTATGTAAAGAATACTGGTCAATGATAAGGATTGTATGTAAAGAATAGCGTTAAGTATTGCCTTCATCAGAACTGTTCTCTCTTGCTCGAAATCATCTTGCATCTTGTTTAATTTTTATTTCATTCACATTTGGAATTTATGCAAATTGTCGTGTGAAAAAAGTACGATTAATTATTGAAGAGGATTTTTTTGTAGACGCCGGCCGACAATGCGTATAAGTGTGGCATGTAAAAAGTTTTCAGAATAAAAGTATACAAGTGCGGTATGAGAATGGACTTTAGAATAAAATGTGACAGTTTGACATGAAAAGGCATTCAGAATAACCTGTGACGGTTTAAAATTATTTGGAATTATGTGCGAAAGTGTGACACGAAGAAGGACTTTGGAGTAAAATGTGACTGTGTGACATGATAAAGATCTTTGGGATAATGTTCGAAAGTGTGACATGAAAAATCTTTAGAATAAATTGACAGTTTGACATGAGAAAAATCGTCAGACTAAGGCGTGAGAGTGTGACATGGAAAGGTCTTTAGAAAGTGATGTTGCAGTGTGACATCATTTTTTTTCAGAATACAGCGTGACAGACTGATACGAAAAAGGTATTTAGAATAAAGTATGTTTATGTGACATAGATAAGGTATTTAGAATATAGTGTGTCAGTGTGACATGAAAAAGGTCTTCAGAATATAGTGTGAAGGTGTGACATGTAAAACGTCTTTAAAATAAAGTCCAACAATGTGACATGTAAAATCCCTTAGAATAAAACGTGACAGTGTGACACGAAAAGGTGCTCAGAATAAAGCGTGGCAGTGTGACCTGACTAAGTTCTTTAGAATACAGCGTGACTGTGTGACATTAATAAGGTCTTTAGAACATAGGGTGGTAGTGTGACACGAAACAGTTTTTTTATAATATAGTGTGACAGTGTGACACGAAAAGGTCTTTAGAATATAGTATGAAAGTGTGACATGAAAAAGATCTTCAGAATAAAACGTAATAGTGTGACATGAAAATGTCTTTGAAATAAAGTGTGACAGTGTGACATGAAAATGTCTTAAGAATAGAGCGTGACACGATAGAGGTCTTTAGAATATACGGTGGCAGTGTGACATGACACATGTATTTAGTGTATAGTGTGCCAGTGTGACATGTAGAACGTGTTCAGAATAAAGTGTGATAATGTGACATGTAAAATGTCTTTAGAACAAAACGTGACAGTGTGACATGAATAAGATCTTTAGATTATAGTGTGGAAGTGTAACATGAAAACGCCTAGGAGAATGTGTGACACAATCTGACATGAAAATTTCTTCAAAATAAAACGTGATAGTTTGACATGAAAATATCTTAAGAGTACAGTGTGACATGATAGAGGTCTTTAGAATATAGTGTAGTAGTGTGACATGAAAATGTCATTACAATAAAGTGTGGTAGTGTAACATGAAAACATGGTCTTTGGAATACAGCGCGACAGTTTGACATGAAAAAGGTCTTTAGTATAAAGTATAAAAATGTCATTAAATGAAAGTATGGCATTGCGACATGAAAAAGGTCTTCGCGTATGTTTCGTATGTCTTACCTGAATTCTGTTAGGTTAATAGGACTCGGGATTGTTTTCCTGATGGGAATCCTTTCCTTATACACCGGCTCGAAGTAAATGTATATATTCAGCGACGTTGTTTCACCATTTGTGAGTGAATTAAATATGACTGTAAATGTAACTTTACAATGTGCAAAAGTCCTATTTGTTAGTAACATGTTAATGTGTGTGCCATATTAGGTATCAGATAAGCCGATATTTATTATTACCTGGGCGCCTAGATATAAAATATATCTTACCCGCGATTTCTAGGAACCCGTAAAAAATCGATACAAATTTGTCGACAAACAAAAACTAGCGAAAGTGTCGACTTAGTGCAAGCTGCTCTACTTTTCTGGACATTGGGCATTGAAATAAATTTCCCCCAACTAAGTCGACAGCTTTATCAGTTATAAACGGATATTAATAGAATCCCAGTGCACACTGATGCGTATATCATTCGTGAAAAACCTACTAGTTCATTCATGAAATGCCTGCGTTCCTAGTGGGCACTGTCCGTGAGCTAGTTGGAAATCGAAACTTCAATATGGGTTGTCAAGGTTCCTTTGACATTTTTATATCAGGGTATACATATATTATCGCGTATCACACTGAATTCGACGTGGGCTGTGAGATGGAAATAGGATGCATAATACCGGGCACTTGCGGAAAGAAAGCTTCCGACAAGACTTCCCTCGAGAGAAATATAATCCTAACAATACTGTGACATCAGATCGAGCTTTCTGTTATGGTTGAATGTGATGTATTATGTATGGGAGTGCATATTAACATGTATGATCAATACGATGGACACAGTATTGCGGGATATATTTCTATTTTGTCAAGATTACTCATTTAACATATGCATACACATATCGTAGGTAGTATTTTACTGTTTCCTTTGTTGTTTTATACATTGTACTTCGTGGATGTAGTGTAAAATAAATTGAATTAAAATGACTTATTCGAAAGATATTAAAATGTCCATACACTGAATACGAAAAAGTCAATAGCAAGTCATCTGTCGATACCGTGTTAGGCAGAATTTAAGCAAACTCCCATGCATTACCTCGGGGTTTAGTGGGGACTTAGCAATTAGTGGTTGTTGAAACAATATAATGCCCGACCTCTTCGATGAAATATTGAAGTTTATCCCTACTTTTTCGGGGTGGGGAGGGGGGGGGGCAGTGGTATTACGGTGAAGTGTCGAAATATGAGGTATCTATATATAACCCCATGCTTTATATAAATTACAAGCGTCTAGTCCGTCATTCATAATCCAGCCGTCGTCCATTAGAGAATATCCGCGTCCATAATCCAAAGACCTATTCCATTTTCCATATAACAGTATTAGCACCAAATTCAAAAAGACAATCATAGTATACAAAAACATAGGCTTCTTTATATAAGGCATGGGGTTATATATAGAGACCCCATATTTCGACACTTCACCGTAATACCACCGAACCCCCCGAACCCCCCACCCCCAACCACTGCGCACAATTTGTGTCCGGTATTGTGCGCATGCGCAGGGGTCAACGGTCACTTCCGGTACGAATCAGGGGAGATAACCAGGAGTTGTTCAAACAGAGTTATCTGCCCTTTTTGGCGGCAAAGTTCCTGTTATACTACTACTGTCTTTCATTCTCTCGGAATATCTCATAGATCAGTTACCAGGTTCAAGTTTTCAACTTCTACAAATCTGCCATTACTATTCGTCATGACATGGAAATCGTTTAATCAATGATACTTCATCACAATAGAAGATGGTTGATTACCCGGATAATAGCGATAAGAAAGGCACCCTAGTTTGGGTCGTGGTAGTATCCTAAGAAATGCATGATATGAATATAGATAATAAAATATACAATTTTATAAATCAGTCTATTATTTGTTTTTAGAATTATTAAACTCTTAGAATCGAGCTAGTTTCCCTTTACCATAGCCTCATTCACTTCAGTGATAATATTTAACTACTGAGCTGCCGCCCACAAAAGAATGCCCGCGTCAATGTACGATAGACCTCTTCTGCACAACAGTTTGCACCAGTACCGCGCATGCTTGTAACGGAGTCAGTGTGATTATGGCTGGTCATGTTAATACCATTCAAGTTTAAGCAATACTACAATTACGAACGCGACTCTGCATGAAACGATCGTATCGACAGAAACGTGGATGTATATGGAAAAGGAATATAATTTAAATTCATCGCTTATGAATTAAACATCAATGCATTCATTCATCCAAGTGTCAGATAAGACAATCGGTGTCCAACCGTAGTCCATCGTCGAAACATCGAGGCGAGGCTTGACCTGATCTGAGCCGCGTTTCGTTTTCCTTTTGCTGCAACATGTGCGCATGTTATTTTATTAGTGATGACTGATATAAATTTTGGTAAATATGTATCAATATGTCCTACTAGTTGCAGACATGACCGTTATGCTTATCCTAATAAATATTTTGGCAATTTAAGTTGATAACATGACATATATAACTAGTCGGACATATTGCTCCAGGTTGGAGCTCGAGGAGAAAAGAAAACCATCTAACCAATAATCCACAGGTGGGGCCCAGAGCGGGTGACGCCTCACTGCGAACTCCGTCTGGAACTGATATCTGGAAGCCTCCATTCATTTTTAAGACTGAATATCCAATTTCGATAATATATTGTATCTCAGTCATGCTATGGTTAGGCCTGTTCGATAATATATTGTATCTCAGTCATGCTATGGTTAGGCCTGTTCGATAATATATTGTATCTCAGTCATGCTATGGTTGGGCCTGTTCGATAATATATTGTATCTCAGTCATGCTATGGTTAGGCCTGCTCGATAATATATTGTATCTCAGTCATGCTATGATTAGGTCTGTTCGATAATATATCGTATCTCAGTCATGCTATGGTTGGGCCTGTTCGATAATATATTGTATCTCAGTCATGCTATGGTTGGGCCTGTTCGATAATATATTGTATCTCAGTCATGCTATGATTAGGCCTGTTCGATAATATATCGTATCTCAGTCATGCTATGGTTGGGCCTGTTCGATAATATATCGTATCTCAGTCATGCTATGGTTGGGTCTGTTCGATAATATATCGTATCTCAGTCATGCTATGGTTGGGCCTGTTCAGATAACCACCATGAATATTGTTACAATGATCAAAAAATTCGGCATCGATCGACCAAATGTTTAAAATGGCAACGCTTAGCCAAGGCTTTTTGTGGCACTCCATCTTGAATTGTGACATGCAGCACAGACGCGGGGCATGAGGAAATGACCAGTTATTTCTTATGCAAGCCTGATTACGCAAGCCCATCCAGCGAAAAGACTATGGCTTCGAAAAAGCAAACGTCTCGTATGGAAATACATCGAAATATGACCCCATTCGACTAAACCGATTAGTAGGCGACTTAACGATCCGAATGGATGTAAATTACTCGTGTGTAATTCTTCACATGTATGTTTTATATGTTTTCATCCAATCATCGCCCAAAACCACAACAACCAGGAATCCAGGGTCATAAAAAACAATTATCAGGTAATAGGGTTATCTTTACCTCAATCAGAGAGAGTTTACTAGTGTGGATGCCAGAACTTGAGTTTCATCAAGATAAAGATTTTCTGTTGTCGGGGATTAAAGATCCGTTTTCTATTATTAGTGACTTTAATATTGTACCAGCGTCAGTGCGTGTTCTAGACTCTCAGCCCGCCTTTACCTGCTCGGTGGAAGTAGACACTGTACAATGAGTTAATAGATGAAAAGTACTGGGGATGGCCAATCCTCACCCATCACTAGCGCTTAAAATACCATATCGAAATCTGATAGGTCAACACGCCTTATTCTGGATTGTAGCGGATCTAGCGATAACGGGGTGAACCGTTAATCTCCGAGGTCCGCCCCCTGTACATGTCATTTGACAAATATATGTGGATTTATTGTCTTGATTGGAAATTTACCGTACGTCGTCGGACATTATGTGTTAGTTGGTCTAGGTATGCGTGGATTTACCATGAAATCCCATGTTGAGACGCTTATTCCATCAGACACCCTCGTTGCTCAGTCATTAACATCGCATGAGTTACTTATTTCAGCTGATCTGTCATCTCAGCTGGTGTCTCTAATTCCGCTTAAGCCGCTGCTAGGGGCGGTGTGGTTAATCCATAATTTCCACATTAACAACTGCAATAAAGCTCGGCTGAGATACGAAGCTACGTTTTAATATCTTACGAAGTCTAATCTGAATGTGAAGTGCCGAGGGAGGTTTGCCTGTGAAGCCATATGGTTGCTTTTTATTCGCCAGACTTCGTCAATTTTTCCCACATCTTACCTATCTCACCAATTCATTGTCTCTATATGGCTGGTTTCTGCTGGCGGACTGTTAATCCCAGAGGCCCGCCCTCTGTATATGTCATTTGGCCGATATATAGGTTTACTGCCTTGGCGGGAAATTTACCGCACGACAACGAGCATTACAGGTTAGTTTCTTCTGGATACTCTTGCTTTTACCATGCGCCTCGTGCGTTTGGGGTGGGTTTTGTTTCTTCATCAGACATCTTCTGTGCCCATTCGTTAACATCACATGATTCAGCTGATCCGTCAACACAGCTCTCGAGCTAGCGTATCCTCATGAACACGTGCAAGAAAAGGGGGACTGAGATACCAAAACCACCTCTTAGAATCCTCCGTATTCTATTCCGAACATGAGGTGCCGAGGGAGGCTTTTCTGTGGAGTTATGTGGCTACATTTTAGTCACCAGACGTGATCAACTTCTTCCTCTGCTTACATATCTCCCCAATTGAACATACATCACCAGACGTGATCAACTTCTTCCTCTTCTTACATATCTCCCCAATTGAACATACATCACCAGACGTGATCAACTTCTTCCTCTTCTTACATATCTCCCCAATTGAACATACATCACCAGACGTGATCAACTTCTTCCTCTTCTTACATATCTCCCCAATTGAACATACATCACCAGACGTGATCAACTTCTTTCTCTTCTTACATATCTCCCCAATTGAACATACATCACCAGACGTGATCAACTTCTTCCTCTTCTTACATATCTCCCCAATTGAACATACATCACCAGACGTGATCAACTTCTTCCTCTTCTTACATATCTCCCCAATTGAACATACATCACCAGACGTGATCAACTTCTTCCTCTTCTTACATATCTCCCGAATTGAACACACATCTAAAGATTTGTGTTCAAACGGTCTTCTCGGAAGACTACTATAAAACTCTAACTATAAAATTATTGGTATACCTCTCCCCGCAGTGAGACGAATATTACCATAACTCAAACGAAGTTACCATTAGGCAGTCGTAAGTCAATCCGTCGAGAATTGTCTTCGTTCCCTCATTTACAATCTCGTCGATATTACCCTCCTGAGAGGGAGTCTCTTCCTAATACAGATATATGTATGTATTTTTTGTATTTTTGTTTGTTTATTTAGTATTTCCTTTATTGTTATTATTATTATGAATATCCCCTCGTTTCCAAGGCTTACCTCGCTGAGCCGATTATCATGTTTGTTATACGTTAAATTAAATTGATAGTTGTACTTTTTGCTGTATGCGTGAGACACAATAATAAGCTTGCCTTAATGTGCTCCCCACTAATTGCAAATGTAAATAAATATTATTTAAATCAAATCAATCCGTCCGACGTATGATGGAACGCCGCGGACATTGTTTTACCGCATCTCTCTATACCTTTTTCCTGGCAACGCTGAATTTGCAGACAGTTTGCTGAATGACTAGAATCACTGATAAGGCTGGCCCTAAGATTTGTATGAATTTAAATGTTTAACGAGAAGATAGAAGAGAACGAGATGATTAGAGCTTAGCTCTAAGTAAACATACCGCTTTTGTAGACTTCGGCGCAAACCAGAAAACACAGACTGTTTCATTTCGAGTGCCACCATTTAACCTCATAAGTTGCATGTATCTCATTGCCACAAATGCTCATGCTCCAGCAAGAGTAGCCTCCCTACATCATTGATGTGTCCAGCTGAACAGGACATCAGTCTCTGGCATTTGAATCACATATAATAAAACATGAGCAGTGTGACTAACGTCACAGGACCTACGAAGTAGGGTAGGCATTAGGACTCCGACGCGAACTGAACTCTTGGAAATCCCCACCCCCATTTGAAATCCTGCCTATATTAAGATGGGCACTGCCCAAGTCAGAATCACCAGTAATTTTCATCAAAAATCACCAGAAATTTTCATCAAAAGTAGGTCAGCTCAGAACTTGTTGGTAACAGTCTCCTAATGCGCCTTCATTCCAAACATAAATAACAATCGCCGATTTAATTTGACATTTTTTTAACTAAACGAAACAGATTGAATAATAAAAAGTTCAGTAAATTTCAGGCTTTACAGTGTCCTTGTCCAGGACCAAAACAACTTTTTGAATCAACAATACAACAATACAACAATACAACAAATTCTTATATATAGTCCTATAGTAGAAAGGCAGCATTTATGTAGTTTACGGTAATTCAACTCAAGACCAACACCTTGTCGGCACAATATAATAATGATGCTATGTCATTCTCCTGATCATAACCGGTACAAAGACGAATGAATAGCATCTCTACATCACGTTGTTATCTAGATATATGAAACAACATATTTTGGGTATCCGCAATCTGATGAATGTAGAATCTGAGGATTGTACTTAAATACAGCCTCTTAACACTGATTACATATCTGTTTAATTTCGTTTCCCATAATATAGCAGTTAATCAAAACATGTGTGTATATAGCAAAAGTGTGTGTCTCAAGTTCAAATGTCCCCTGGAACGGTAATAAATTAATAAAGACGTCAACATGTTTTTAACTCCCAGACAGTTCTGTTTATTTTTGTCTCCCCTGCTCTGAACAATTTAATTATTACACCATGGCAGTATTAACTGCATTCTCGAATCCCAAGCCTATCAGACTGTTAGTTCTGATCTGTTTATAGGCCTATTTGGGTGACCCAGCTACACTGCTGTGACCTCTAGCTCTCAAAACAATTAAGGATGGCATATCCCACCAGGTGTTGTACTGTGTTATATATACAGTGAAACATACAGCCAAGGGTTCCCGATGGGCATGACAGTGCACTCGCTGAGCCATCAATAAATAATAAAAATAATAATTATAAATCAGAAAAATTTTCATCAGAATTCGGTCAGCTCAGAACTTGCTGGTAACAATGCCCTAATGCACGTTCATGCCAAAAAGCAAGGTTCTAATGTCAACGGTTCTCCTTATTTTGCCGACGAAAGGATTCGGACTGACTGACTGACTCACTCACTCACTCACTCTATCACTCATTACCGGACAATTTGCGATCTCTAGCCTACTTCGTAGGAATAACTCTCAACAAAACTGAACACATGAGTTTGGACGTTACAGTTACATGTACATGTATATTCTCACCAAGAAAGCAAAATATTGTGTTTAATGCCATTTCGAGATTCCATCTACCAGGATCAATAGTGTATTGCACATATTTTCTAGATGTATATCTACACCTATGGCATGCTAGCTGTTTAACTAGGTTTTAGCGCCTGTTGTTCGTTTCTTGTCTCCTCAGATACACAAGTGGCAGATTTTATACGACGGTTCGATGAAGTCAATTGGATGCGTGGTGTAGCTTATGATAACTCTACAGCTGGACATATATAGCTTTCTGTGATTTAGTGCATGTCCCTCCTTTCCCTGTGACACAGTTTACTTTCGTTACATATGTGTCATATCAAGCTCAGCACAGGTGATTTTAAACGATACAAAAACAACAGTATTTTCGTTATATGAGATTACACCAGTATAGGACAGATTCTAGCGCTTATAATTGGTCGAGTCCGATGCGGGATTCGAACCAGCGACCACCAGAGTAAGGCACCAAACTGCCAGCACTATATGTCGGCGGTCTAAACCACTCGGCCGACGGACCGCCCCCTAAAAATAGGAGGCGGCAGACGGGCAGCGAACATACAAGAGGTGGCCAAGGGGTTTAGATCGCCGACATTGCTGGTGGCTGGGATTACAACATGGTTACTGTATCGGGTCCCAATTGCGTTCGTGTACGTATCATGATTTTGCTTAATTGCGGGGAAGTGTTTTTGTGTCCATACAAACTATACATTCTCTGAAAGCCCTTGATTCAAGGGATTCAGATAAATAATTAACTTTCTCGAATTTATTACAAGATTCGATTTATTTAAAAATAAATGATGTCATTTAGGAAAGTATATTCCTCAAATACAAGCGTCTAGTCCGTCATTCATAATTCAGCCGTCGTCCATTAAAGAATATCCGCGTCCATAATCAAAAGACCTATTCCATATCCATATAACAGTATTAGCACCAAATTCACAAAAGACAATCATAGTACACATAAACATAGGCTAGTTTCCTGCAAGAGAGAAACAGTTTTCAATGATGCCGACAAGACATTATGATGTTCCAAAAATATAAAATCCGTATCGCTGATATATTCTTAGTCCATAATAATCGTTCTAAAGTCGTTATCTAGAGAATGGTGTATCTCGGTCACGCTTTGATTGTGACTGTTCATATGAGCACCGTGAGGATCTTGAAGCACATGGGTTCATACGGCCCCTAGCCCCTGGTTAAGCGGAATTAGACACAAGTTACGAAACGTAGCGCCATAGATCTTGCACGCTACGTTCGTATTTTGCTATCAGCATGCGATATGTAATGCCAAATTTGAGAAACTTTGAGTGGAGGCGCTTGGAGGAATAGCCCTGTGTTATAAGTTTCTGCAACAATGTTTTGTGACGTTGATTGAAATCGTCACAATTAACACAGGATCTAGCAAATGCTACTAGGCGAGATATGTATACGCCATATGCAGGTCCCACTGGAATATTACTGTCCAGAAAGGGATAGTTTACCATGTCGAAATTGTAATCATCTCTTTTGTCATAAAGTCGACGAGAGAGACTGCCCGCTTCATTTTTGTAGAGATATAGATCTAAATATGATGTGCCTGTAGGGCTATCTGTAGTTTCCTTCAAATCCAGTAAAGGTGGGTATATATCCTTCACTGCGTCATTTATATAGCGATTATCCAGAGCTAGAAGATCGTCTATATAGCGTTTGGTGAATGAGAAGGAACGGGCTTTGAATGGATCGGTTTTTGAAAGCGCCTGCATATAGTCATATTCATCAGAGAACAGATACAGGTCAGCCAACAGGGGTGCGCAATTAGTACCCATTGGAATACCTATATGCTGCTGATATATTGTGTTGCCAAATTTCACATAGATATTTTTAATGAGAAATTCAAGCAACTCTATAAACAAAGAAACATCCCATGAATGATATCTCTTGTATGTAGTAGAGCTAAAGAATGCTTTATGGCTTCCGACATTAATATATCTACGATCTGTTTTCTTGAACACAGATACTATTAATGAACTTAGACGGTCAATAAGGTCCTGATGAGGGATTGTAGTATAGAGAGTCGAGAAATCCCATGTGGATACATGTCTGTACCGTATTTGACCTTTAGCATCAAGTTCCTCTGTAAGACATTTTGATTTTCTTAATATCCACATACATTCAACGCCAGAGTTCTTAGAAATAGTGGCGCAATACCTTTCCGACAAAGCTTTTACCTCCTGAAGAGCCCTCGTCAATAGAGTTGAAAGAAGCTTGGTGGTGCAGCTTCTAGAACCAGCTATGAATCTAGCTTTGTATGGTGATTTATGCATTTTGGGAGTCCAGTATACTTTTGGTATGTCGTTATGATTGGTTGGAAGACAAATACCTCTTTCCCTGGGAATCGTTTTGTGATTGTTAAATAAATCTTCTGGAGTAAATGACGTTTGAGAGTAAGTAGACGTATTTGATGATGATAGGTCTACACTCAATTCTTTAACCAAAATCACGCGATAATAACTTTCTCAGTTTTCATCAAATAAACTTGCTTTTTTGGAATAATGAAATTTACCATTTAAATAAAAATAGGTTGCCTCAGTTTTTTTTAAGTTAGGGCTTGGAAATGATTTTATCGTCGAGCAAAGTTGAAAGATTAAAAAACTCTACAAAAACTTGACCCCTCTCTACTAAATCATAAATAATTTATTAACAGGGCCGAATAATATTTGAGGCAACCTGTTGAAGATCTACATGATTGAAATATTGTGTCCAAAGTTCATGTTTGTACATCAAATAACAAGAGAGAAATTAGAACGGGAAAAACCATTTTTTGACGAAAAACTAAACGGAGAAAACGGCCAAAACCAATCAGCACTGCGTTCGACCGATTGAGCCACGCCAATCCCCTGTTCGCAGCTGGAAAAGAACCCCGCTGAGGCAATGCTGTAAATGAGTGCCCCATGACGGCACGGCGTAATCCACTGAAATCTTTTGAATTCGACTGAAGAAAACGGAAACTCGGTCGGTTATCCAACCAAATACTCTGTTATATGAAGTCTTAGTTGCAAATGAAGGAGACAGATATTTTTTGTACAAAATCATAGTACACTAACCCATGTGTAATGTGAACAAAAACAAGGTAAAAAATACGAATGATTGTATCGTAAAAATTAGGCTTTCCCTGTATTTATCCATGGAGGTAAAATCGGATTTTACCTCCATGATTTATTTAAATATAAAATTGTTTATGATGTTCCGGCTTTATTATAATTATTTGACGGGCAAAGTAAGTTATAGGCCTACATTGTTTATCAAAATTGTGCCGTAAACGTCCTGTTCAAACTTCATTTACACATTCGATAACATACATTGTACTAAAAATTTTCAAATATTCACAGTTGCATGGCTATCCGAGCATGTTATGCTAGGGGAGCCAATTAGTTAAACGCTTCTTTGGCCGTGGACCTCAATAGGGAGTCTTTGCCTTGAGCGTCAGTAATCCTTATACCCCGCTGTGTCCCCTGGTGCGCGAAGTTCACTTGATTGAGCCTTATCTACTGCAACACGAATGGCTTGAGTTTAAAAAAGTCATGTTCTGTTACTACAATGCGCTTATTGCCATAATCTCTTATTCCCCCAACTTGTAGGTTTGACTGTGTATTCTGGTATAAGACAAAAAAAATCGAGATTTTGAAGCTTTTACCCGATACAGTAACCTTAAGATATTGTAATCCCAAAATAACGAAAATATTGTTATACGATCACTTTATAAAACACAAAAAATATATATTCCATTACAGCAATATTTGAATATAATTTGCATTCTACATCCAGATCTACTGTAGCAAAAAAGTCATGTTCTGTTACTACAACCGGGGTTGGGAATATATTTGGATGTTCATTTACACATTTCCGTTTTGCTGGAAATAAATACGAGTGAACATTGTGGGATAGCAGAATCATAATCCTCAAGCTCCCGAGCCCCCACGTTGTACCCTCCAACCGATGAATCTAAAATGTCAACTACTTAGTCAGTCCTATCATATAATCTCATCTAATGTACCTAATCAAGACTACACCCTTGCCCAAGCAATTCTCGCCGAAGAACACGACACATCCACCATTATTCGATGTCTGGTCTGTGACAATCCTCTGGGTTCAGAACCAATTACATCATGCAAACAATGCCTAGCCATCTTTCACCGACTATGCTGTCCATCCTCGAAGACCTCCACAACTGATGATTACACCTATCCATCGTGTGAGGAATGTAGTGAACGACCAAGATCCGTCCCTAATTCAGAACCACTCCCTGCTCCATCAGCCACAGATGTAGCCCCCAAGGCACTTGTAATTGATGTAACAACTACATCAGGCACGGACAACCTCGTCATCTCCTCTACAAATGACTCTAATACAACCAGCAGAACAACACATCATGATCCAGCCTTCATCGAAAATATCTCAGTGGAACTCCGAAACATCCGGGCCCGAGAAACAAAACTTAAAAAAGCAGAAGATGACCTAAAGAAGAAAGAAGCTGGATTGAAAGATGTCAAAATAGACCTATCTACAGCCCAAGCTTATGCAGTTAAAATGGAATCTCGTATCGAAGAACTGGAGAAAACCAATCAACTCTTACGAATGAGAATAATTTCCCTCGAACAATCTACCACTAGTACTGACCAAGCATCAATCCAAACTCTATATGACCAGCACTCGATGTGTCCAGAATCATACAATTCAGCAAATGACTACAGTAGACTGCATCAGCGTATACAACAATTGGAGTTAGACGACCTGAAAAGGAGAGTTCTTCAACTAGAATCGAAACCCCAAACATTACCGTCCCAGATGACAGACCATCGTCCCTTATCCCCTCATCAAGCTTCTGGACTTTACAACCAACCACACTATACAACAGTGCCCCAAACTACAAACACATCACAAAACCAACATCCAATATTTGATCTATCTCTACATCACCACTATACTCGACCACATTCAATGCATCCCCAAACAGCACCGCCATACCATACCCTTATCCCACAGCCTACGCCTCCACAATTCTGTATCCGGCCATTATGGCTTAGAAACAACACAACATACCCACACACCCTGAGAACCTCCTATGGTCACGTTCCTCCACATACACGCATCCCCTCACCTGCCAAAACAGCCTACTCAGAGCCTCGGCCAACTTCTGTTAGCCAGAGATGTCGACCGTCCACAGAAGAACCATCTACACGATCTGCCGATCCCTTCCTACCCAGCCAGAACACCACCCCTGTGATCATGCCTGCATCAAACCCTGCAAAAGACTATTCCTCCACTGGTACTACCGACCACCGACATGTCTCAGCCAGCCAGCCATCATCAAAACAAAATCAGCCAGAACCAACTCCCAACCAGTCTTTTTTGTCCCAGGCCTGCCTCCAAAACCAACCAACCTAACCATGGAATCTCCAGTGACCAAACCAACACCAAATGGCTTCAGACGGATTACAACCTTCAACTGTAAAAATATCGAGACTAATACAGAAGCTGTCCAGAGTCTACTGAAAAGCTCAGACCTAGTTTGTATTCAAGAACACTGGCTATTTAATTACCAATTGCGTGATCTAAACAAGTTCAACCCCAACTTTGACTGCGAAGGGAAAGCGGTGGACGACGATGATCCAATATCACCATTTCAAAAACCTAGAGGCTACGGAGGTGTAGCCATCTTCTGGAAAAAAAACCTTGGCTCATGCACTTCAACCAATTCCATATGGAGGCAACCGGCTGCAGGGTATTATACTCTCAACATCGCCAATCCCACTCCTCGTCGTCTCAATCTATATGCCTTCACGAAACGGAACTGTTGCAGATAATGACTACCAAGATGTCATCGATCAACTTCATGAAATTGTCACCAAATAGAGAACCACACATCATGTTGTTCTCGCTGGAGACCTGAACTGTGATCTGACGCTTACAAATACCGACAGAAGAAGAACCATGCTACGCACATTCATGGATTCCAGCAACTTAGTCGGACTTACTGAGGGGCCAACTTTTGAACACCCAAATGGGAGAGACTTCTCAACTATAGACTACATCCCTACCACCAGGGAAGACCCTATCTTGGACAAGGCCTATAAACCGAGCTAGCTCTGATCATCATCCTTTGTCTGCAAAACTTAAGCTAATACCACCAAGTCCTACCCATCCCAAATCTGATCATTCGACACTACCGATCACGAAGAAAATACAGTGGGAAAAAGTTGACCAACTACTATACCAGGAGCAAATGCGGATTTGCCTAAGTACACCGATACTCCCACCAACTTCCCTCTGTGACCTACATCTTGTATATGCTAAAATATGTGATACCTTAACCGTGACTGCCTCACAATCGTCGTCACAGTCCCGAAAACAACATCCTCCACGAAGGAAATCCCTATGGAATGAAGAAATATCCGAAGCCATCTCAAGTAGCAAAATAGCCCACCGTGAATGGAAGAAATCTGGCTCCTCTCGAGACCCATCCCATCCGGCTGTTCAAGCTCGAAGGGAAACCAAACTTGCTGTCCGCTCCGCACAAAGGAAAGCTGCTGCCATGAACCGTGACCAGTATCTCCAGTCCATTATGAACGCACAATCAAATGACAGAAACCTGTTCTACCGACTCATAAGATCCCAGCGTAAAGTACAATCTACCCAGCTAGCGAAACTCTATGTTGGAGAAGACGAATATCTAGGTCCGAACATTACACAAGGATGGCATGCTTACTTTAGCTGTTTCGCAAAAGAAAAAGAAAATCCCAAACACAGTACCTCACTCAAGAAAGAGATAGAGTTTGACGGAATAGTTATCCACCACCTCTGCTCTGTATATGAAACTGAAACACCGCCCATAAGAGCTGAGGAATTGTACATGGCCATATCCAAACTCAACTCTGGAAAAGCAACAGATGTACATGGCATGACTGCAGAACACTTAAAGTATGCAGGCCAATACATCCCAGACTCTCTACTTCTACTACTGAATTCAATACTGCGCTTGAGGAAAATCCCGGACACAATGAAATCAGGACAATTAACCCCAATCTACAAGAACAAGGGCGACAAACTACAATCTGTCAATTACCGGGGCATTACTGTCACACCAGTCGTCACCAAAGTTCTAGAGAACATTGTTCGTCAAAGGCTACAGAATATCCTGGCCAACCATCAGCATCCCCTCCAGTTCGGCTTTACTACTGCCGTCTCACCACTCTACAGTGCATTAATCCTCCAAGAAGCAGTCTTGGAACACGGAACCAAATCCCATCCATCCTATGTGGCACTGTTAGATGCAAAAGCTGCATTCGATGTCGTTCACCACCCATCTCTGTTCAGGAAAATATACTCGGCTGGAGTAGAAGGCTCTCTCTGACTCCTGATTACAGACATCCATAACCATGCCGAGACACAAGTAAAGTAGAAGGGAGAATTGTCTAATCCAATATCAATCGAGCAGGGTGTACGTCAGGGCGGTGTCCTCTCCACAGACCTATACAAAATCTACATAAATGATCTTCTGAGTCGACTCTCGGCCAGTAACCTGGGATTGCGCATAGGAACAACACCCTGTGGGGCTCTTACCTGTGCAGATGATGTTGCGCTTGCAGCTACCTGTGATACAAACCTACAGTCGATGCTCCAAATATCTGCCGACTACAGTCAAGATAACTTTTACGAACTCCAACCAACCAAGAGCGTCCTCCTCACTGATACTAGGAAAAACCAAATAGGTGAACTGAACATGGAACTTAACGATCAGAAACTTCCTCTGCCTGAATCGGCAATGCATTTAGGTCTACGGCGAGATGGAACCATCATTAACCCGAAACTCACAATTGAAGAAAACACGAAGAAGGCGCGTAGAGCAATCTACTCTCTTATGGGAGCCGGTCTCCATGGGAAGAATGGCCAGAATCCTGTCGGCGCTATCCATCTTCTAGAAACCTACATAGTACCTATCCTGCTACACGGAATGGAGACGCTGCTACTAACTCAATCTGATGTCGAGAAACTAGAACTCTTTTTTCGAAAGACACTGAAAGAACTCTTATCTCTACCTGTCAGAGTGGCCGAACCAGCTCCATTTATCCTTCTGGGTGTCCTTCCTATCGAACCACGTATCCACATGCGCATCCTAAATATGTTTCTGGGTATCCTCAGGAACCAAGACTCCGTACTGTGTAAAGTTGCGATTCGCCAAGTGTTCATGAAAGGCTTTGTTAAGAAAAGCTGGTTTGTTCAATCGCGGAAAATCCTGGCACAGTACAGCCTCCCATCTATCCATGAACTACTGGAATTCCCCCCCCCCCCAACCAAAGCAATCCTGGAAGAAAACCGTTAAGGAGACTATCACCTCCTACTGGACTAAACTAATCTACTGTAAGGCAAAATTATACCCGTCACTCCGCTACCTAGTGAGGACCGAATCACTGGAAAGTCCACACATCGCGATCTCTTCCGTAACATCCAGTCCGTTGGACATTCGGAAGTTACCGATAAGATTACGGATTCTCACCGGATGATAGACACTGCAGGGAAACCAGTATAGGGTGAATCCAGTGTCAGCTATGTTTGAATGGCGATGAAGACCTACAACATTTCCTGGTCCTATGCCCAGCTCTGAACAGCATCAGACTAAACATGCTAAAGTATGTGTCATTACTTGTGTCTTCCATCTGCCCTGCTTGCTGCAGTAAAGTTAAGGAAATTGCAGCGTCACCTGATGACCTCCTGACATTCCTATTGAACCCTGGACGCTATCTAGCCCCCTGTTCATGTGTCGTAGTGGGTGAAAGAGTCCTGCGGCACTACATGTACACAATTCATTACAGAAGACTGGAGCTCCTCGACCCAATCTGAGACTCCTGCCTGGTCCACCAGAATTGGTTGCAAACAATTTAAAGAACTTTAATGACTTTCTGAACAATTTATAAATGACTACTCCAATAGGAGGTGCTCCTACATGAAGGAGGGATTTACCTAACAAGTACAAGAACAAGAACATACCATCGAACCATTGAGTTTGAGAAGTGAGGTTGGAACATCTCTTATACAATTGGGAACATCTCAATAGCCGTACTAGCACCAGATCCGTCAAAATATTGAACATAATGTAACGAAAGTGCAGAAATGCCAGCGACCCCTTGGGTTCCCCTTTAATAAATCACAGCTGATGTACCACCTGTGACTATAGTTGAAAACGAAAGTGACATTTTGTTTACATGTGCGGTTCACTTACCTGATGGAATTCAACGCTGTAATTTTCCTAGAATAAACTACAATGATCCAGGAGACGATCAATGCCTCGAAATCCCGGGAAAATTACCTCAAACGATCAGTTGAGAAGGCGAAAGGGACCCTGGTGAAGCTCGCTTGCTTCGCTGTTGATGACGTCAGCCAGTAATGCGGACCTGTTGGAGCGAAATGCAAATGTAGGACAGTGAACTTTGCGGTCGTCGTGTAAATTCACTAGAGAGAGTTGGAGGCTGAGATTTACCAGTCCGTTATGAATTATGGTTTGTTCCTCCATAGCCATATTTTCCCAGCGAACTCCAAATAAACTGATCGGGGAGTGTTGTAAAATGACATTAATGAGGGCGCTGGCATCGTCGACTTCTGTTTCTACCTTTATCCGCAGAAGAGCGGTAAGCCTATATGAGACACGCTCCCGCTAAAAAGAGGCAGTGTACCAGAAATTTCGAGGAGAGAGGACGGCCAAATACATTGGGGAGAAGAAATCTTATACATTGCCGCCGCCGGGCCGGAGAAGGGCCGTGACCAGGCCGCCAAGTTGGAGAAGAGCCGCCGCTGAATTAGCACACACTCACATTCATATGTCCGGTCTGCGTTTACTTTAATCTCATCTATACCGGATGCACAGTCGTGCGGGTACAGCACTGGGAATTAAGGTATAGACGCTTATCGTTAACGGTTATTCCTATCTCTACCCGACTCGACCGTATCGCACAGTCGTGCGGGTCTAGCTCTGGGAAATAACTAACGGCGTTAGTGTTGACAGCGTGGCCATACCTTAACTTCATCTCTACCTGACTCGACCGTATCGCATAGTCGTGCGGGCACAGCACTGGGTTTAATGGTATCGATGTAGCTGTAGCCGGTAGGGGATGCTCGTCCCTGTGAAGAGGGTGCAGCTAAACCAAATCAATCACAGATCCTACATAAACAATTATTCATGCACACGCGTACTCAAACACACAACCGACAGGTTGAAATACATTCACGCTAAAAAGCACAAGCTACAGGCTTAAGTCTAGAGCTTGATAAATACACATCTACCCCAAAAAATTGCACATCTAACGATTATCCATTCACACACTCATAAGCATACAGTCTCCCACAACCCTGTACATACGTTATATAATTCACGGTCAATCATATAATAATACTGTCCCATACATATAGTAGTAAAAGGGGAATCCTAGACCAGATGCCCACATATTTCGGATGACCATACAGTAGTAGTAAAAAATGGTTCCAAGACCAGGTGACCATCTATCGGGGATGTCCATACAGTAGTAGGAGAAGAGGGTTCCTAGACCAGGTGACCATCTGTTGGGGATGTCCATACAGTAGTGGGGGAAGAGGAGTCCTAGACCAGGTGCCTACCCACCCACCGTGTGTTATCGATGTCCGATCCTACGTGGACCGTGTAGCCGTGAACTCTAGCCTTGATGATTCGTCCTTGGAGCTGGGTCGCGGAGCGAGTCGCCGTGAGCGGGGTCGCTGAAGCCTGGGGGTTTATTCCTACGAGGGGTGCCGTCTGCTGCTGTGGTGAGCCGTGTAGTTGATTAGTCCTGCGGTGTTACAGAGAGAGGGGCCGGTGCCGTCGAAGCCTTTGTACTGTGAGGGTACTGCCGTGCCCAGGCCGTCCGCATCCATTGACAGTTACCAACGCTTGGACGGGCCTAGTCGTGTAAGCCCGAACGTAGAAGAAGACTGGGGGAAGGAAGACAGATGCCAGATTTAACCACGGAGGGGCCAGGTCGTGTAAGACGAGACACGACGTAAAGTTCATCCATACTGGAGTGGACGAAGATCAGGGGAAGGAAGATAGACGCTAGACCCAACCACGAAGGAACCGGTCGTGACCAGACTGTGGCTGTGACCAGGCCTGATCGCGATTTAGCTAGGGCTTCCGCGATAGTTTGGATATATCTTACTATTTTATTGGACATCGGTTAAAGATAACTATAAGAGTACAGGTAAACTTAATTCATAGATCAGGGATCTTCTTTTCAGGAAATGTACGCTACCGCGATCTGAATCCTGTATACCTGTTCATAGAATTATATATCAGTATTGTATTAGTTTGCTTTGGTTGTCATTACAGGTCTTCCTTTCCAACCTCCTCGATCCAGACAAGGTGACAGTTTGAATCGAACTCCCTCGTTGGCCGAGATCGGTGCACGAGTGCGTTCACGGCAGCCTGACAGTTTGTCTTGTGGACCTTGCGCACCCTCTTGTGGATCTGAAACATCCCTATAGACCTTTCAATAATTGTCGGGACATATGAGGGAAGATTATTATCATTAATAGTCGCCAGTAGCCTGGCAGCGTTTCAGAAGAAGAAAACTTATCATCTTTCAACAGATGAATTATATATATGAGCATGGGATTGATGTATGCATACCTGTATTTAATTCCGTTGGTTCATTGGCATGGAAGAGAAATCAAAATTAACTTGGTCCGAAAATGTCTTTGCACGTCAATGTCTTACAACTTACTTGACATCGTTTAGTCCGAGAAGAAACGGTTCTATTTTCTGTGACAAATCAGTCAGCAGTACGCGTGATCCATGTGTGTAATATAATGCCGGGCAAACACGACTAAATTTTATTTGACAAATTCTACCGATTTTATTGAAGATTGTATCGACTATTCTCGTCGTTTCATGAGAACATCGTGTATAATACAAGCTTGTGAGAAAGCGTTTCCCATCAATAATGGTCGCATTTGTCATAGACAACTTCATCATGTGTGTCACTTCTATTAAGTGCATTCATTCTGCCATTTTTTCCTATGATCATATCTATGTGTAACAAATTAAATTTGCCGAGAGCGATGACCCTTTGTCGTAATATTCCAAACAATGCTTCAATTCCTGCGTTTCGCAGCAGCGAACTACTATTCCTATATTATGTTTTTCCCCTTCCATCGTCTCAGAGAGAATGGGAAAGAAATATATATTTCACTTCAAGAGGATCCAGGAGATTTTGTACACCTGTTTTAACGAATTAATGCTACTCCAATATATGGGATTATACAATGTATAGACATTCCAGTATTTTGAATGAATAAATGGAAGAATTAATAAAATTATATTCATCATATATACATATAACTTTAACTTGGACAATGCTAACTCGCGTAGATGTGGGAATAAAACCCCAAAGGACTATTTCTATCTCAAAAAGTATAGAAAAGGAACATACATGTATTTTCTAAGAAGTTAAGACGCCCCTTTTTTCTGGAAAGATGCTAAATCGGGAAATCTGATAAAAATTGGGGGTCGCTCGATTTCCTCAAGATAGTAGGGTTCCAGCATGGCCAACCATGCTAATAACGTAAATTATCCGCCTAGTCAGCTTGCCGCTGTGTTGTAATCAACTTAACCCTATCTGGCCTGGGCGATTTGGGGTGTACCGAAGCCTGGGGTGGGGCGGAAAGTGCCCCCCTATATATTTTCGCTATCGCTAAGGCTAGAGGGCTGAAACTTCCACACTATATCTTTGGGTCAAACTCTATAACAAAAAATCCAAGATTGCCGTCATGATGACGTCACTGTGACGTCATTTTCAAAAATAGCATTTTTGGGCGATTTTTCGGTCAGAATTTTGGAATTTTTTATTTTTGTTTTTTTCTTCGCAAAAACTGCATGATAAATTAGTAAATAATAATCTGATATGAAATAAAATAGGTTTTACCCACTTTTCAATACAGAAAAGAAATGTTTTCGAAGAAATATGACGAAAACATCACTTTTGTTGTACCGCACATGGCCGCCATTTTGAATTTACCCATGATCCTCTACTCGGGGGCTCATCATGGTAAATAGGCTCTAAATAACCCCAATATGATAATCGAAAAAGTCAAGGGGTTTCAGCTCTCAATTTTTCCGGAGATAGGAGCAAAAAATCAACCGGATGGGGCGGAAAGTGCCTCCCCCCCCCCTATTATCGGACAATTCAATTGGCGCGCGCCCTGACCTGTTATTTTGGCTCAAGTTATTCAAGTCAGTATATAAAACGTCATAGGTCAGAGAAACGGCAGCGTCATAGGCCAGAAGTCAGAACTAAACGACATAGGCCAGAAGAACTATGCATACGAAGATTACCCCGGTTACTGTCTACGTGCAGTTAGCCGACTAACGGTGATTCGCTAGCAGAAGTGAGCAGGTCTACAGGCCAGACAGTTTAGAACCGCAGAATACACGCAAGTCCATGCAGTCAATGTTACGCATTCCGAGCAAGCTAATGGTATCGTGAACGTGACGTGGTTGTCATCATCGAGCACTTGTGGACATATAACTGGAAAAGAACATAATAGCACCTCCTCATTTAATATTTCAATCAACAGACAATACCGTTATCTTTAGCCTCCAAAACATAATGAATGTTGAAATTATCTGGTAGATACTCATCAGATGTCACAACCGGTTCTGATCAGAGGTCACTAGGGTTGCAGACGCAGTTCTCACCACTGGTTAGGCTGTCATTCGTGTGAACGCTCCCTTTCACACATTCACACACAGCTGTGCATTCAAATGATTCCTCATTGGTCTTAGATGTTTGGCACAGATATACCAGGTCACAGTAGGCCTTCGTCCCATCTGGTCGGTGACGGTAGCAGTGGCTCTATTAGGAACATAGTTCAGCCCTCTCCCACCCCTTTCCTCCGTCCCGCATGGTACGGTTCAAATACTCATTATTCACCCCCATTAGTGCAGCAACTGAGTATTAAGTCACCTAAGAAGTTATCCTAGAAGGTTTCGGTTACCATTATAGCCAAGTTGACATGGCTTCGTTCGTTTCTTGACTACGCCATGTAGCTAAATAATATATAGCCCTCCCGAGTATGAGGGCTATAGGTCGGCCCCAGTCACCTCCAGCGAGGGTTTTAGATAATTTTATTACGAATCACCCACCTCTGAAATTGCCGTACATCTAATCTCTATCCCCTCCTGCGCACTATTTTAAAATCTTGCGCACTATTGTGAAATAGTAACGAATATATCTCCGTCTGAATTTTCCTGTCGATGACTTTCACTTCGCGCGCTATGTTCAATTGCAAATGGCCCATATACACATATAGCGTGACGTGACCAACATGGCGCATAGAGAGTTGAAGTTTTCGACTGGAAAATTCAGACGGCGATATATGCGTCACTATTTCACAATAGTGCGCAAGATTTTAAAATAGTGCGCAGGAGGGGATAGAGATTAGATGTACGGAAGTTTCAGAGGTGGGTGATTCGTAATAAAATTATCTAAAACCCTCGCTGGAGGTGATTGGGGCCGACCTATAGCCCTCATACTCGGGAGGGCTATATATTATTTAGCTATACGCCATGATGCCTCTCAATGAACTTACATGTAAACTCCGTGATCACACAGCTCCGTGGGTCGTTCGGCTCTATCCGGCAATAAAACAACCTCTCCCAGCTCTTTGTCCATTTGTTTTATCAAATTCGGCAAAGAGTTTGATTGCCGCGAAGAGCTCATCCGTCTGCAATCAATCTCCAAACACCAACGGTCGGTTGAATTCTCCGCCATTATCTTTGTACGTGTCACGTGATCAGCAACGTATCTTGCCCACGTGACCGGCCGTATGAAGATAATGGCGGAGAATTCAACCGACCGTTGATGTTTTAAGACTGATTGCAGACGAATGAGCTCTTCACGGCAATCAAACTCTTTGCCGAATTTGATAAAACAAATGGACAGAGAGCTGGGAGGGGTTGTTTTATTGCCGGATAGAGCCGAACGACCCACGAAGCCGTGTGATCCCGGAGTTCATTGAGAGGCATCATGGCGTAGTAAAGGAACGAACGAAGCCATGTCAACTTGGCTGTTACCATTATTGCCATTTGAAACCATCTATTTCTTCTAGGTTCAGCATATTCCCTGGTGGCCAGTTTGTAAGATGACTGCCACTTCCGCCAAGGGCCAAATTTCCAATGCCTCCTTTTCTAGATATTTTAATAACAGGGAGAGAGAGAGAAAGAGAATTAAGGTTTAGCGTCGCGTTCAGCAATATTTCAGCTATATAGCGACGACCAAACAAAATTCTAAGTATCCAAAGTTAATAACTCAGCGAACTAATGCATTAAAAACAGGTACATACATTAAAATTTATACGACAAACCGATCTCTCTCAAAAAATCTAAAATACAATATTCCTTTACTCGACTAAAAAGATCTTCCAACGTAGCTGTTCGATAAAAAGTATCTCTTACAATCTTAAAATCTATACAGTCGTTGAAAATATGTCTCACCATGCGATTTTCGTGGCATGAAATACAGCTAGGGACCAGCTCTTTTTTAGTGAATGTTCGTTGATCGTGTATGGCCGATTCTACATCGTCTAATCATGGCTTGATCGAGAGAGAGATATAGAGAGAGAGATAGAGAGAGAATTGAAGTTTAACGTCGCGTTCAGCAATATTTCAGCTATATAGCGACGATCAAACAAAACTCCAAGTATTCAAATTAATAACTCGGTAAACTAATGCATTAAGAACCAGTTGTTCCACAGATTAATATAAAAACTAAAAAAAAATAAAAAATATCTTTTACACGCTGTATATATATGTTTTGTATGCAACAGGTGCTCATACGATCCTGATGATGGCATAAATTATAGCCGAAATATAGTATCATATCACGTACCACCATGACTTCAATTTTCGGAGTTACATTTATCTTAGTTAATGCATTAAGAACAGGTACATACATCAAAATTTGTACAACAAACCGATCTCTCTCAAATAATCTAAAATACAATCTTCTTTTACTCAACTAAAAAGTATCTCTTGAAAGCCTAAAATCTATACAGTCGATAAGAATATGCCTCACCGTGAGATCTTCGTGGCATGGAATACACCTTGGGATCGGGTTTTTTTCAGTAAATGTTTGTGAGTTAATCGTGTAGGGCCGATTCTACATCGTTTAATCATGGCTTGATCGAAACTTTTCTGGCTGTTCAGATGAGTATCGTCTACATTTTTTAACTCGTTAATTTTGTTAATATTCATGCCATCCCATAAAGATTGAAACAACTTTCTAATATAAGCACAGATGATCTCAAATTGCTGTATGGGGTTCCAAAAGGATCAACTTCATTATCTACTTCTGATATGGCTAACTGTCATGTTGGAGTTGGCAAGAGCTTGTTGGGAAAAAATGGATACAATGTGTGGTTTCATGCGAATTCCAAGAGGCGAAATAATGGTGGGTTTCGTTAAATAGAAATGCACGTACTGAGGGCTGAAAACACAGTTATATGCAGGATTTGAGTGGCTTGATCGCAATTATTTTATATATTGCAGTGATAATTTAATTCTTCGAAGTTCTAAAGGAAATTCATCTGCTTCGACATATAAGCTTTCTTTAGGATATGTTCTGAACGCACAGAGGCAAAGTCTTAGTCCTTGATGGAGAATAGGATCTAGCTTTGCCAAGTTTGACTTGCTTGCACCGTTGTAAACAATATAACCATAATCAAGTTTAGAACGAACAAGTGATCGATATAAATGAAGAAGCGTTTGTTGATCTTCTCTCAACTTATGGCTGACCGCTACCTTGAACAAATCTAGAGCTTCCGTGCACTTCAAGCAATTTATATGTGATTTGAATGTTAGTCGGTGGTCAAACAACATTCGTGAGAATTTGACCTCTTTTACTACTTTGATCTCACTTTCATCTAATGGAGAATTTAAAGCCATTTTCTATACACCATTTCTGAATTCTATTCACACAAAGTTGTAATATTCTCTCAATATTGTGTATACTTTTTCCACTACACGATATGTTGAAATCGTCTACAAAGAATGAACCATCAATTGATTTATTCAAAACTGCAGCTAAGCTGTTGATCTTGATACTAAACAGAGTAGTAGACAAAGTACTGCACTGTGGGACACCCTGATGCTGATAGAGAGGTTCAGATGTGGTTGTACCCAAACGAACTTCGAATTATCTATCTCAAAAAGTTGGATATAAACACGGGTAAACGGCCCTTTAATCCCATATTTTGAAGATCTTTTAGAATCTCGTATTTCCATGTAGTATCATAGGCTTTTTCTATGTCAAAAACGATAGAAACCACGTGTTAATTCTTGGCGAAGGCATTCTTAACATACGAATCTAATCTTACTAAATGATCAATGGTACTTCTATTTTTACGGAAACACGCTTGAATATCAGTAAGTTTCTTTTCCATTTCCAGGTACCAAACAAGGCGATCATTTATCATGCTTTCCATTGTTTTACAATTACAGCTAGTCAGTGAAATCGGACGATAATTACCAGGGCCAGCCTTTGGTACTGGTATAACTATGGCATTATGCCATGACGGTGGAAAATCTTCTGTCAGCCAAAGTTTGTTGAATATCCGCAGTATGATTTCTGGAGAAAATTCGGGTAGATGTTTCATAAGTTTATAATGACTATTATCAGGACCTGCGGCAAAATCGTTAGCTTTCGTCAGGGTTTGGGACCATTGGAGCATAAGGATAACAGAAAATAATCTACCTAGTAATCCACAGGTGAAGATCAGGCCGGACCACGCCTCGATGTACACTCCATATGGAACTCATATCCGGAAGACCCATTAATTCATCTAACTGAATTTTCAAGTCGTTTTCGATAATATATATTATTCCAGTCATGATATGATTGTGTGTGTTCATATAAACACCACGAATGTATTGTTACAACTCATAACTGATAGACTAACCTTTGTCCAGTTGGCGGGGGATTTCTTGTCTTCTGAATTAAGAGCCAAATATTTGAAAATACCAGTAGTCATATAACAACATTAGCACCAAATTAAAGAAAACAATAACAGTATACATAAACATAGGTTACATTCTTGCAAGAGAGAAGCAGTCAACTATTTTCCATTATGCTGGCAAGACATCATGATGTTCCAAAAATATCCAATCTGTATCGCTGATCAGAAATCTTGATCCCTATGATTTTCTTTTTTGTTATTCGTTTTCTAGAAAACCATTTATCTCAGTTACGCTTTGAGTGTTACAGTTCATATCAACATCACGATGATCTTGAAGTACATGGGTGCATACGGCCCCTAGCCCCGGGTTAAGCGGAATTAGACACAAGATACGAAATATACGCGAAAGATCGTGCACGCTACGCTCGTATTTTGTTATCACCTTGCGATATTTAACGCCAAATTTCAACAAAATTTGAGTGGAGACGCTTGGTGGTATAGCCCTTTGCTATAAATTTCTAGCAAATACTGCTAGGCGTGATATGTATATACCATAAGACCGGGCAAACACGACCGAATTTTCTTTGACAAATGCCCCAGAACTCATGGAAGAGTGTCTCGGCCACTCTCGTCGTTTCAGATAGACATCGTGTATAATTCAAGCCTGTGAGAAAGTGAATGACCACAACATATTTTTGGCGAATAAAGGTCTCATTTGTTTGAGACAATTTTATTGTGTATGTGTGTGTCACTCGTCGCTCTGCCAGATTTTCTCTGATCATATATATGTGCAACAAAATAAACTTACCGACAGCGCTCTTTCAAGCCATTTCAAAATTTCAAGCAATGTTTCAATCCACGACTCAAACAGCAGCGAATTACTATTCCTGCCTTTATGCGTTTGCCTTTCATTGTCTCCCGGTGAATGGGGGTAAATATTTACCTTAACCCTATCTGGCCTGGGATTTTTGGGATCTGTCCAGGCCTGGGGGGGGGGGCCGCCATAATTATTGTTTTTACCCCTTGACCTAGGGAGCAGAAACTTATCACGCTATACCCTTGAGTCAAGCTTTGCCAGAAAATGTAAAACAAATCAAGATGGCCGCTTTGATAACGTCACAGTGACGTTATTTTCAAAAATGACATTTTTTGGTCGATTTTTTGGTCGGATTTTACGATTTTTTTGTTTATGCAATTTCTCCGGGAAAACTGCATGATAAATTAGTAAATATTAATGCGAAATAAAATACTTTTTGCCCACTTTTCATTGAGGAAAAGCAGAAATTTTGAAGAAATATGACAAAAACATCACTTTTCTGATACCCACGTGGCCGCAATCTTGAATTTCCCCATGATTCTCTGCTCGGGGGGGGGGGGTATGCAAATAGGCTCAAAATGACTCCAATATGATAAGCTATAAAGTCATCGAGTTTCAGCTCTCCATTTTTTGTCGTTCCGGAGATAGCGCAGAAAGTTTGGTAGGGGGTCGATTTCAATGTATGTGTCAATGTACTGATGTACAATATTCAAGAATGAATAAACCAATTTAAAACACTGAAGACAAAGGATAAACTTTTGAGGTCACCAAGCTTATCCCGCAATAATCTGGGATCGTGTATGATCTACTTGAACGATTGAATCCTATTCCAATATATGGGATTAGATAGGAAGTCTCTGAACAATTTTAAAACGTAATTTTCTTGTAAATGCCAAAATATTTTCTGGATCAATGCTAAATCGTAGAATCGAATGAAAATGTTGGATCGCTCGATTTCTTTCTCTCAATATATTATGGTACGGGCATGGCCAACCATACCTATGACCATACCCCTCGAGTGCAAAATAACCCGGATTTCGCGTTGTCATTTTGTCAGCGTTCCTTCGTTGTGGTGTAATCGCCTTGATATTAATAGAACATTTTACTCAGTTCCGAATCTATTCGAAACTGTTCGTCAAAGTTAATATTTTTTTTTTAAATTCATTTTGATTTGAATAGCCAGATGTTGGAAGATGCACAGAAACAAGTACAGTAGACGTACAGATGTATTCGTTTGGAGTCCCTTAATATAATGGCTACATATTTAACTCGGCCGGAGGGGGGGGGAGGGGGAGAGACAAAGGAACATCAAAAGTAATAAGTGGACGAAAAATGTCATTATTCCATTATTCTTTCGAATTTACCAAATGATCTCGAACAGGGTATTGCACCCATAAAATTGTAATATCATACAGTCCCATTCGCCCGAATATCGACCAGGTTAAAGCTGACCCGGCTAAATTGAGATACATACAAATAGTTGATATAGTTTGTCGGACTGATTAATTTATAGACCAATACATGTACATGGACTAATTCTGCCAGAAATGCAGATCCAAATTGTTTAGGACAATACTGCTGTCCAACTCCTTGGCCCAGCTACACTGCCAAGCTGCTGGGCTATAGTGAGTGGAATCTTTGAAACAATGGAAATAAGATATTTTTCTCCGTGTCAAACTAGTTAATAATAGATGGCGTATTTCCCCAGAAAGCCTATGTGTACTTGAGCTGTATAATATCACTTCGTCGTATTGGAACGTTTCAGTCATCTCTTCTGATGATCATGGAAATGGGGAGTCATACTATAACGACATGGGCTTTTATAGTTTCCTGCATGTGTATTCCTTCGCGCGAAGGTGAGTCCAATGTATATAGACTTAAACATTCTCGTTATTTCAAGTTCGGATGATGTACCGACATCTCCAGTTCAGGGAATTTTGATCTTCCATCAGTTTGCTTGTTATAGGGAGTAGCACAATTACCCGAGAGATTGGTTGGGTCCACCATCATCTTTCCCCATCCCTGTCACAGGGAACCAATTCACAGATCATATCGCTATCCAACGGCACGAACACACGCACTCACATACGGCTCGTTTCTTACTACCACCCAAGACACGGACACACGCACGGCTCATACTGCTGCTTTCATGCTACTACCCTTGCGTGCTTACCGACTGTCGTCAGCCATGGTGCTTACTCTCGAGGATAGTGTCTTCACGGCATGCGAACGTCATACATATGACGCCACGAAACGCCAGCTGCGCAAGCTCGGCCACCATTTGAGACATTCTCAATTTTGATTGGGTGGCATGATAGGCCGACAGCGAAAGAAAATACATTGGAAAGGGTTGACGGCTATGAAGCTCTGGAGGAACGTAAGGAATTCAAGGGCCGTAACTCTTGAAGGTTATATGTATTGTAACCGGCCCATTAGCGCGCGTTAACAATCATAGTTAAAAGTCATGCGATGACCCTCTTCACCACGTCAAGGTTGTTTGAAACCGTGACCGCCTTGCACAGTAGACCGTGTTCCGCCCACTTCCAATGAATACGAATGTCACATAACATTCCATTGTCCCGTAAAACAAATGATCTGATTGGTCATTATACACAAGACGTTGCTTTGCTGATTGATTGAGAAATACCGTTCGGTGAACATGCTTCAATTCTCTAGGATAGAGATATCCCTATTTATGTGATGGGTGATAGCAGGCTGACTCGCATTCTCAGAGGATTAAGTTCTCTTTTCACAGCGTACGTTATATTGAAATCCTACCTATAGTATGGAAAACTTAGATTTCCGTTCCACCTTGCAGTTGCAAGTTTGATACGGCATCTTAATTATCGTATGATTAGTAAAACCACTCCATACAAACATATATAAATAGATATAGTTACTCCGATTCACTATTAAATTTGATATAAAAAATAGATCAATCGTCGCTAATTTATGTTTTGTGTCGTAGTATATTCCTAATTCCGTCTGTATCAGTTGCTTGGCGGTTCGTTTCAAAAATCAGCAGTTGCATGGCTGAAGCGAAGATATAGAGTCTGATCATCGTCAGTAGGCCTACTGAAGATAGATAGATAGATAGATAGATAGATACATGTAGATGATAGATAGATAGATAGATAGATAGAAACTTGATGAGAATAACCAATATATGAATGTAAAATACTCCTAGTATTCTAACCTTGAACGACGGACGATGGATCAGGTTTTGTAACCCAGAAGTCAGGAAATTCTGTCAGAATCTGGCTTCCAGTATATATAGCCAATTTAAATTCGTCAGATCCGAGATCGTCACGCACCAAAGAGGAGACAGGGCAAACAAATCGAGTGAGCATTCAGCGGGCATTAACAGCTGGGCACATGAGAAAAACAACGGGGAAACAGTAGCCAAATTATTGATTATACCGAAACGAATAGAAAGATATGGAATGGAAATACCAAATATTTAATATTTCCTTTGAGATGTACATTTTCTCATATTCCCTATAATTTTCATAAGGCCAGATATGGCCGGTAAACGCTCACTCTTGCGAATGCGTTTCTCCATTTGTGTGCACTGATGCATAAGGATCACGGATCTGGCAACTGAGCTAATGAGGCTATAGCTGTTATATGAATTAGGTTATTCACGATGTCCACATGATTATCTACAATAAAAGCGTGGATGGAATACAAATCATCAGAGGAATCACTTTTGGTTCTTGCGATGTTTTTAGAAATATGCACTCAGTACATTTGTCTGTGAGGTTATATGACTTCTTGTCAGCATGCCCAAATGGTTTTCCACCACCGTTCAATGTTGCCTTTGACTTGAATTATGGATGCGGAAATTCTTAATGGACGACAACTGACTATTGAATGATGGACTAGACACTTGAATTCAGCTAGTGTGCAGCAGTGTAAAACTCGCTGACACAACTATAATCCCAAGCTGCCGGATTATGTGATTCTTGAGCCTTGAATTAATGGATATTTGAGACTGGGGTCTGAATTCAAAAATTGTTAATGTCTCGCTAGTAACCTAACAGCGTGACAGACACTGCTGAAATGCACAGACGGGAGGTACATGTAGAGAATTATTCAACATTTTTGCGGATGAAGCCATGTGACAGCCCAGTAACGACGCTATCTGGCAGACGATCAGATAACTCAAAATGCTGTCGATTATCTCAGGTTTTTTTCCATCGTGCGGTATGAGGGTATGTTGAAGTCTTGCGGAAACAAGGTATATTTTCAACTGTTTTTCAAAGTTGTCAAAGGAGTCACTTGATTCAGTTTGTGGATAGGAATACGGTTCTATGGATAACCTGATCTGCACAATTCAACTACGGAATTTCACAAACTATATACGGAAGTTCGTTAAAACTGTTTCGCTCGTTTCAAGATAACCCATGATCAAACTCCCACACCTCAAGCCCCATCGTTCATGAGATATCTGCCATTTTCAGCTTTGATGGCGTTACGTCCGGTCTCGCCGCTATTGTTTTAAAAACACCTGCAAGTGTTTGTCTATCCCTAAGGAAACCGTCGGGCTTGGTGACCCTAGGATAAAGGGGTCCAAACGTGATCCACCCCTCATTAACACACGCTAGTATATTGGGCTGCATTAACAATAAACATAATGTTTCAATTTTCTGTTATTATTTATTTTTTGTAAATTTGTATGGAGAACCAGGGACACAGAAACCCATCAGTGTCTTTCTCTGTCAGAAGGAGTCAAATTCACCAGATATTTTGTTACTATGGACGTGACGGACACAAATAATTTGGGTCAAATTTCATTTGGGTAAGTCACGTCTATACCTAATCCTTCTAACTATGATAAACAACAGGTAAGAGGACTCAAGAGTTTTTTCCTAGATGACGGCATTTCGCAATAGGGGACCCAGGAACCCCTGACCATTCCGGGGACATTTTACATAATAACCGGCAGGGGCACATTATTTTCGGATGATGTCATTATGCTAGAACGGATCTTTCACTATGTATCGGCTCCTCATCCAAAGCGTGTCAAATCTGGGGATGAAAACAGCGTATGAATAATAGAAAAGATTGAATTATGCGATATTCAATCATAATCATAAATTGGCATCTCGGAGGGTGTTGAATGACGTCGAACACTGCGCTTTTTGTAGGCAACATTGACAGGTAAAAAATTCACCTGATATTTGAGTCTTCGGTTTCGATGGATTCAATCTGTGTGGATAGATAGCAACTCGGTTATAACGCTGGCTTCCATCTTCGAGCTTGGAATTCTAATCCTCTTGCTTTGATTCCATCGGCTGGTGAAAAGATAAGGCAACTAACGCTAAAGCATCTAGCTTTTCAGGGAAACGTTTGCACCCTGCATGCAAAAACAATCGGAAGCTGGCAACCCCTCTCAACTCCTTGAAATTGGAGCTTTTTAAATCTATTCAATAGCTATTTGGTCCATCTAAGTTGAATAGTTATTTTGTTCTAGACAACTCTTAAATAGAACAGTTCTGTGCACCTGCAAGAATCCCGCGGAAGATGGTGACCCTCATACAGAGGTAAATGGAGCGCAGCTCAAAGCACCCTGAGAGACGATGCTGATATACCGGACTGGTACCCATCGTCCTTCGCCGCGGAGATGACAGGTATACGGTGATCTTTCTCCCAAGCTCATTGGTTGATCTATTTTTAGAACGTACACCTGCGCAGGTGACATTCATCGATGGCGTCACGATATACATACCGAACTGGATTTATGTGTGCCTGCCCCTATATCCCAGGGTGCTGTAGCCACCTGGTGGCAGGAGGAGAGAATTCAGGCTAACTTCGGGAAAGACAGATGGTTTCAATGTTTGTTTTCGATTATACCACCAAGACAACAAGAATCAGTCGTATTTTAAGTATTACTTGAAAGTGCATATGAGATATCAGATATTTCCACCGTACAGTTTTTTAAATAAAGCAATAGTCGTGTCAATAAGAGAGTCTGAAATATAACATGGCTTGCAAGAGGTTTCTTGAATCCGCCAAATATGTGTACTATATATGCAGTCTTAGAACGAAGTTACCAGGATAAACGTTCAATTCATTTGCTTATATATTTGCCACATGTATTGCGGATTAAAAGATAAAAAGGGTGCTTCACCGTACCGATTTTCGAAAATAGAGATTACTGCCTAAATCGCTTGTTAACAAAATTCAAAGTGTAAGTAACTGAAAACCAAGCGTCGATGTAAGTGTTTTAAGTCAGATAGCTGCAAGGGCCATGGAGCACATCTGAAAGTTGAGGGGGGGGGCTGAACTCTATTTCGGCTATGTTAAATGCTGGAATGATGCCATCTAAGATAGGACAAATAACATTGCTGTCTCAAAACGTAAAAATAAAACACAGGAAACTGAAATTCATACACATATAATTCAGTTTTACATGACTTTTCATCAGCGACACTATTGCGTTGAAACACTAGTTGATGGGGTGATAGGATAAACGGGAGCAGGCGGTCAAGGGGCTGGACAGGGATGTGATGATACTCCCTGTCGCCCCTCTCTGGAAGCCATGGCCGCTTATAGCTACCCCCTATGACACTGCAACATTACAGGGTAGCGTGACAGAGAT
This sequence comes from Hanleya hanleyi, assembly GCA_036873755.1. NCBI lineage: Eukaryota > Metazoa > Mollusca > Polyplacophora > Lepidopleurida > Hanleyidae > Hanleya > Hanleya hanleyi. Next base: position 81,099 of record JAVTVY010021969.1, read on the forward strand.
AACAGTTCTCGAGCAACACTTTCTTCGAGAGTGTATATATCTTACGAATTGTTCACGTTCTGTCTGTTTTTTCAGAACTCGGAGCCTGTCCACAGACTGAACCACTTTTGTTGAAAGATAGGCACTGTTATTCGAGATTCCATGACGCCACTACAAGGTCCCGGGCCGCACAGATATGCCGAAACCTAGACGGACAGCTACCGATAAGCCACAGTGATTCGGAACAGAGTTCCATATATACAGTTCACGGTAAATGTAAAACCCCTTCATGAAATGTGTTTTTCCGGTTAGGCCAAACCATGAACTGACAAAACGAATGAAATTTCACTTGGGAATTTGTTCAGTTTGCATGACCTGGAATTTTAAAGAATAAATAGCATCATCTCGTAGAATTGCATTTTTTCAAAAATTGGCGATTTTGACAACTGTATTGTACGGTACATATTGAAAGGAAAAGCGTTTTGCGTAAACCATCATTCGTGTTTTGCTTCCCCTTAATATTCTGTAAGCAAAGAACGAATGAGAGGTTTTCAACAAGACTTTTACACAAATGCCTTACTTTAGGATGCCGATTTTCCAGAGCCTGATAACCATTCCGAGCAAACGACCAGATCATACATTTTATGCCAATTACTAAAGTTTTTTTTATATAGAATACTTCATTTTCGCACCTTATCCGCAGCTCACTGGGGCCCGTTCCTCACTAACCCGCTAACATTTTTCGAACCTAACTGGTCTGAGATCACGTGGCTGAACTCAAACCTCTCTATTCAATCCAATGGAAGCCATGATGAATCCTTCTAACCCAATGTGTATATCTGTTTGGAAACAAGGTCGCTTACGTCATGGATAACTGAGCATCATAAATCTATGGGAGACTTACACAATACTAACTATCCAATCAAAGTATGTGATTGCCACTTCCGGTTTGTCGATTTTGGCCTACTTAATCAATCCGCTGACAGAACTGTAACTTCCGATTTATCTTCTGGTCCTATTGTGCAAGCCTCCCATTCTAAGGGAAATATACCAGGACAAGCGGAGAACTTCTTAAATACTGGTTTCCGTGCATCTCCACATTTTTTCTCTCAGTGAGTATAAATAACAAGCGTCTGGTCCGTCATTCGTAATTCAGCCGTCGTCCATTAAAGAATATCGCTTCCATAATCCAAAGATCTTTTTTCATATTCCATATAACAGCATTAGTACCAAATTCAAAAAGACAATCATATTATACTTAAACACAGGTGAATTTCCGGCAGGCGAGGCAAGAAGCGGTCAACAGTTTTCAATGACGCCGGCAAGACATGATGCCGGCAAGACATCATGATAATACAAAAATATCAAACCCGTATCGCTGATCAGTACATGTATCCTTACTCCATTTGATATTTGATAGTCGTTGTAAAGTCATCTAGAGAATGATGTATCTCAGTCATGTATGTAAGTCGTCATCTAGAGAATGGTGTATCTCAGTCATGCTTTTGATTATGAGTACCATGATGATCTTGAAGTACATGGGTTCATACGGCTTCTAGCCCCGGGTTAAACGGAATTAGATACAAGTTACGAAACGTAACGTACAGAAAGTGGTCGACACAGTGACAGAAGCATTGTCGTACCCTCCCCTTTTCACCAGCGATTTAATTAATCGTTTAGATATAAGATGAACATCATTACCGGCTTGGAATGGATATCAAGTGGGCATTCTCGACGGTATGTGATCATTCTGATAAAGACAATGGAACAAGATAAAAATCGTTGCATAACGGAATGACTAGGACGTGTTGAGATTTTCTAACTTTTTTTAACTTGTATCTTAGCAAAATATTAAGCTCCGACTTTTCCTCATCTCTATCTGCACTATTTTTTTAGACCATTTCGGTCAGTTGATGCCCAGATATTAGCCATATCATATTTACGATTTTGCCATAATTTATCCGATAACATTTGTATATCTTCAGCAGTTTGTCAGGTTTCTTATTCCCTTCATCGATATATCTTTGCTAAAATCTATTAAAGGTACTGAGTCCTCCTGCTCACACTTTCACACACCCTCTAGGACTTGTCCTTATACAGCCATAAGTATACCCTATAGCTATGCAAATGTATATATTTTTTAACACATTTCTTAAGAATTCTAAATATCTAAATGTGTTCTCTGTGAACCTGTAGGTTGTTAATATATTTGCATTTAAAAAATAATTAATTTAAAATTTAATTTAAATTTTGTAAATGCTATTGTCAGAAAAGTATTCGACTTATCGTAACATTATCATTTCCTGTAGAAGACAGCTCCAACAGAAAATCCTTGTCTCAGTTTGTTTTTTTCAATTTTGGTCCAGTTCTCGTTTTATTGGCAATTAATAGAATATTTCTTTAAATCGAGCAACTCACAGCTTTGAACTTTTAAATTGAATTAAATGTCAATAAAATAGGAACCAAACCAAAATTGACAAAACAGAGACACGGATTTTCAGTTGGAGTAGTTCTTTACGGGAAATGATGATGTAAGTTACGATAAGTCGAATAAGAAAAAGAAGGCTCATATTTTAATTATCTTTTTAAAATTCGAATATCATCACAATCTACAGATCTACAGTGAACACATTTTTATATTTGAAATCCTTAAGAAAAGTGCTTTCAACTAAAGATATACATTGTCACAGCTATGATATAAACTTTCAGCTGTATAAACACAAGTTCTAGAGGGTGTGTGAAAGTGTGTGCAGGAGGACTCAGTATCCTTAAGGTCCTTCTCACCTCTAAGTAGATAGCTTAAAGTATGCCAATATTGCCGAGTCAGTATTATCCATGCGATTCAGTATGTTAGGCATTTTGATTAGATCTCCGCGTTGTTGTCCACAGCCCAAAGTAGAGATATTGAGGAATGAGATCATGACGTATAAACGTCCACAGCCCAAAGTAGAGATATTGAGGAATGAGATCATGACGTATAAACGTCAGATTCGACATTCAATAATCAGTCGCCTTACACAAGAGAATTTCCGAGTCAGTTTTCGAAAGACTTTTCGTATGACAGGCAGCATCAATTCAAAACGAAAATAATAATAAAAAAGGTTTCCTGTATACGGGTTTTCAATGATGACAGCAACAGATCAGGATATTTCATACATCAGATCCCAAAGATTTATTCAATAACCAGTATTATTTAACCATATGACCATATGAATTCCCAGTCGTATATCTTTCATTATGTCTGTTCATTTGAACACCAAAGACATGTGAAACAAACGACATTCAAACGGTCTGTCGCTCCGGGTTACAAATCGAAATAAGACACCCGGTACGAAACTTAGTTTATGTTCTCATTAAATTAAATTATTGGGCTGATCTTGGTTTCACGTCTCTTGTCATTTACAATAAGTCCTATATCTTTTGTTTGTACGTTATGGTATTCATATATTTAATAGTTCGTTTGATCAGGCCAGTCATCATTCTGTTTGCCTTATTCGAATTTCAAATTACTCTGCAACAGGACGCCGAGGTCTGGTCTTTCTCATCAGAATATTCTGACCAGAAAGACCTCTTTTCACTTATCTGGATTAAAAAATAGGAGCCAGTCGTCTTCAGTAACAGATAATCGACCAGATAATCAACATTTCCCTGGAAAATGTTCTGTTCTTATATAGTACATAGACCGTTAAACAATGTTATCGTCCACACTTTGCACATTCCATGGCATGTCAGTGATGTACATTAGGAAAAGCACTGGTTCCAGGACACTTCCTTGAGGCACACCATTAGAACAATTGCTCCGGTCAGCATATGCGACGTTTAGTACTACTGCCTGAGTAGTATATATAGAGTAAAACGGAGGGGTAGCGTCTCACTGCGCATGCGCGAAGTGAATTTTTGGGTTGCCATAGGGGGGGTTCGCATACGTGAGTTAATTTTTTTTTAATGTGAGTGGGTGGGTTTAAAATGGCGGCCGTTTGACGTCCGCCATTTTGAACCCACCCACTCACTCGGGTGCACTGATTGACCTGGGATGTGAGTGGGTGGGTTTAAAATGGTGGCTTTTGGTGTTGTGTGTGTAAAATAAGGGTCCGCCATTTTGAACCCACCCACTCACCGGGGTGATTGAGTGCTATGTGAGTGGGTGGGTTCAAAATGGTGGCCGGTTATTTTCTCTGGGACGTTGAAAGTCCGCCATTTTGAACCCACCCACTCACTCGGGTGCACTGATTTGACCTGGGATGTGAGTGGGTGGGTTTAAAATGGTGGCTTTTGGTGTTGTGTGTGTAAAATAAGGGTCCGCCATTTTGAACCCACCCACTCACCGGGGTGATTGAGTGGGTGGGTTCAAAATGGTGGCCGTTTATTTTCTCTGGGACGTTGAAAGTCCGCCATTTTGAACCCACCCACTCACTCGGTTGCACTGATTTGACCTGGGAAGTGAGTGGGTGGGTTTAAAATGGTGGCTTTTGGTGTTGTGTGTGTAAAATAAGGGTCCGCCATTTTGAACCCACCCACTCACGGGGAAAACGTATAAAAGCAGTCGATTTTTAGGGAAAGGGTGTATTCAATTGCACTATTTTGTGGAGCACTCTGACTTACCTGACTTGACCAGCCAGCCTGCCTGTTTCACCTCTAGTCTGCTTCACCTCTAGCCAGCCAGCCAGTCAGCCAGCCAGTCATCCAGTCAGCTTGCCTGTGTTGTATGGGCTGTGAACCTTTTACTTTTTTCACTTTTACCGGTGCCCATTCACCCTACTTTTACACCGTAGCAGTTGCTCATCAGCCTGAGCCTATAGTCATGGAGCCAACCGTGCAAGTGTCGCTTCGAAACAACCGTGTTCGCTTCATTGCTGAAATACAGCGTGTGGGTGAACTATGTGATTTCCTTATGCAGGAACACATACTCATGAAAGAGCATGTCGACGATATCATGGCCGAGAAAACTTTTTCAGGACAAAACAAAGCTCTCATCGACTTTCTACTGCGCCATGGCCCCTATGCATGTCTACTCTTGGTGGAGGGGCTGAAGATCACGGGAAATGACGAACTAGCACATTTATTGATAGCCGACGACGCCCTTCTAGCAGATGAGGCTATGTTAGTGGTGGACGAAGAGCGTACAGGTAGCAAACTTACTAGCCCAGAGAGTACTCCACCTGTTAAACGGGCTGGACGTGCCAAACGCCCTCGACTAATCCCGTTAGTAATACCTGTGGTTGAGACCCAGCAAGTGAAACAAGAACTTCCTCTGTCTGTCCAGGAGATCAACAATCTGATCGATGCGGCTCACCAGGCAGCTGACAAGGACATTTGGGAGCTCACACCCTATTTGACGGTCAGTGTCAAAGATGAAGAAGTGCATTTTAATGCAGCGGGCTTTAACGACAGACCTGGTAAGCATATAGCCATGAACTTGGACACCTGGCAAAAACTGGAGGCCCTTGATTACGCCATCGATGCGGTTATTCGAGACCAGGGGAATGACGAAGCGAAATTTCCTGTGGGTGACGACCTCTATGTGAGCTGTGCTTATTTCAATGACCAGCTCCTGGTGCATATTCGAAAATGGCGAAAAAGGTTAGATACACAAGAGCTGGTGGCTTGTCCTCAAGGGGTGACATTGAAATTAACGGCCTGGCGGGAGTTGCAGCGTCTAGCCAGTACAATTCGTCAAACTCTGGCCTATCAGGTGTCGCACTATATATATGAGAAGTACATCGAGACAGTCCTGCAGCTCATCAGACCTCACATGAACACTCTGGTAGCCTCATACGAGTCCCTCACTGAAGCACTACAGGCTGTGACGGAGGCGCAAATTGCCACGGCAGTGGTAGCGGCTTGTCCTTCCAAAATCCCACGTGAAGAGATCGTGACGTACATCTATGTGCACCAAGGACGAAAAGATGATGATGAATTCAAACAAGTCTTGTTGACCAACTATTGAGAACAAGGAAAACATGTATTGATTTGGAGAGATTGTATTACAAAAAAATTCAGAGTTTTTTCACTGTTAATTGTATTAAAAAAATTCAATACTTACCTATAATTGTATTAAATTCAATTGTGAATACGTTCATTGTGTGTTAATAAAAAATAGTAATTAAAAAATGCTTTGTGTTCATTTTTTCCTTTTTTTTAATAGTCAAATAGCTCCAAAAACGTCTATTTCCATTCTTGCGCATGCGCAGAATGCTGATAGTTCAACCCACACCAGTCCATCAGATGGCCCTTCATCTCACCTTCACATTGATACCTCACTCGGCTCGATCGGGCCACTAGGGGCTCTCCTAGCTCCAAAAAGGCTATTTTGCAGATAAATGTCAACATCGGGTGTACGAAGATTTTTTTTTTTTTTTATTTTAGAGGTAGTGCGTCGAGTGAAGTATTAAATGGAAGCTGACGTGAAATGCTTCACATTGATACCTCACTCGACCCGATTGGCCCACTAGGGGCTACCCTAACTCCAAAAACGGCTATTTTGAAGATTGCGCATGCGCAGAATGCTTATAGTTCAACCTACACCAGTTCATCAGATGCTCCTTCACGTTACCTTCAATTTGATACCTCACTCGACCCGATTGGTCCATTAGGGACGCCTCTAACTCCAAAAAGGCTATTTTTGAAGATTCATATTTTTGATATCATCTTCGCGCATGCGCACAATTACCCTAATTCAAGCCCATACCCAGTCTATCAGATGCTCCTTCACGTCACCTTCAATTTAATACCTCACTCGACCCGATTGGTTCATTAGGGACGCCTCTAACCCCCAAAAAAGGCTATTTTCATAGCCTTTGGACTTCGCGCATGCGCAGAAAATTCAAAATAGCCTTTATTGGAGTTAGGGCAGCCCCTAGTGGTGCAATCGGGTCGAGTGAGGTATCATTGTGAAGCATTTCACGTCAGCTTCCATTAGATAGCTCACTCGACCCACTACCTCTAAAATAAAAAATCTTCATTCACCGGATGTTGATATTTATTTTCAAAATAATCTTTTTTGAGGTTAGAGGCGTCCCTAATGGTCCAATCGGGTCGAGTGAAGTATCATTGTGAAGCATTTCACGTCAGCTTCAATATCATACCTCACTCGACCCTCTACCTGAAAATAAAATTTTGTTGACTTGACGTATGAAGATTTTTGTTTTCAAAAAAAAAATTTTGAAAAAATTTTTTTTGGGGAAAAAGGATGAGGGGCATTCTGATGTTAGTTGGTGTGCTTAGGAAAGAAGTTTTCTCTTCCGGAAAGATGGGCTGGCCCTGAAAAGGGCCGTTGATAGCGTGATACGACACACTTTAGGCGCGGAATATTCTCTTCACGCCTCCTATATGTTTTCTGCATATCGGACATTTTATTTTCAAATGGCACTCGCCGGCATCAATGCATCGACACATCGCACCTTGACACGTCAGGGTTACCCAGCAATCCTTGCATAGGCAAAGATGTCCACAAGGTAACACGGCATACCAACTTTCTTCCTCCGCACAGATACTGCATCGTGTTTTTTTTTCTTCGACACGGCGTTCTTTCTTGAGTATGGTAATTTGCGCTTCCATTCCATTCAAGGTCGTCTCCATCCCATCCAGCCCTCTCTGCATGACCATAATCTGTTCATTGAGTTGGATTATCTCGACTTGGTGGCGACAGGGTTGTGGTGTTTCTGCCGCTGAAATTGTGGGAGTTTCGGCAATGGTAGGAGGTCCGGCTGTAGGGTGTTCAGTCCTTATACTTTCAGTGTAGACAGGCGGTGTCATCGTGGTTGTTGTGGGAGGTCTACTAGAATTTAGCCAGGGCAGCTCGTCTTGTTCTCCACTTTCCGTCACATCACTATCGTTTTCTTCCATTCTGTGTATGTCTTGGTCCTGTTGTTCACTCAGTCTTCGCAGCCGGCTACTTTCTTCTGTTCTCACTTCTTCCCGCAATTGTTGTGCGAGTTCTTCGGTACTGTTGATTAACGTGGATTCATCTTCAAGTACTCGTTGAAAACTGGAGATGATCGTCAATTGCCTTCCATCTTCTTCTTCATGGGCAACGATTTCTCTGTGTTCTTCTGTCTGAGCAATTCTCGGGTCTCGAGTCGGATGATGTGTAAACAGAGGGGCACGTCGTCTTCGAAAACTCATGATGGTGTATTGGTGAATACATATCAAAATTATAGGCTTTTTATAGTCTAGTGGGGAGGTGAGTACAAAATGGCCGTGATACACAGTCCTCCATTTTTAACCCACCCACTCACCGTCGTCAGTGAGTGCAAGATATAGGCTGACCACTGTATAGTGAGTGGGTGGGTTCAAAATGGCGGCCGCTTATTTTCTCTGCGACGTTGAAAGTCCGCCATTTTGAACCCACCCACTCACCCGTGTCAGGCAGTGCAAGAATCCCACTGTGCTGTGTATGTACCCCTTGTCCCAAAGCATTAAATTTCTTATGATTTTTTCGATAAAACCCGTCACAATTTTCATGGAATTATTAGACGACTGTCACCCAGAGTCTATACACGTTTTTTTAGTCAGGAAAATTAATTTATTTCCCCTATATCTGGTGTTTCAGACTCCCGTACACGATTTTTATGGGTTTTAAATTCAATAAAATTAATAAATAGCGGTAGTGTGTAGCGTTAGACGGTTAAAAAATTTTTATACAATACATTGAATTGCCTGACTGCAATTTGCAATAAAAATCGAGGTCCGTTGACAGGTATTAAAAAATGACAGTCGTTTTTAAAATGAGGAACAAACACAAATATTGGCAGTGTCGTAAAAAATATATCACACAGCTAGAGTGCTATCGCTCACGTCCGCGTGAATTATACTATAAATAGCCGCTGTATTTTTTTTAATTATTCACCAATACCCCAGTCATGCAGTCACTACCGCTGATTGAAATCAAGGATATAGACGACTTCATGACCCATGATGAAAATCAACTCTACGGGAATATCATCCGTTTGGAAGGTCATGACCAACCCTGGATAACTGATATCCTGGGAGAATTATTTCCTCCTTCACCTGGGAACCAGCCTGCTTCAACCCTACCGGATGTTTTTCCAGCCGTCGACCCCTGTTTTGACAAGATACACGCCGAGTTAGAAAAGATGTTGAAATCACCCCCAGCTCTAGACGACCCGGTACAAGAGAGACCCGCCGAAACACAGGGAAGCACCCAGGCTACAGAAGAAAAAGAAAAAAGACCCGATGCCAAGGCAACAGAGAACAGAGGAGAACCTTTCACCCAGAAGAAAAAGAAGAAGCGGGTACAGAAAAGGGGAAAAGATGTCCGGCTACGCAAGAGGGAAGAGACAAGGGGCAAGAGAGAGAGGACACCTCCCGTCCAAAAAATGAACGATGAGATGTATTATGTATGGGCGATCTCCACTTCAACATTGGGTTCTAACACAGAACGGCAAAGCCAATTATATCTACCCTGTGTAGAGTGTTCGAACCAATTTGCCCGGTTTGCCATAGCCCCGTGCGGTCATTTGGCATTGTGTCAAGTCTGCATCCATCGTCGGGCCCAAATACCTACCTGTGCAGAAGCTAATCATCCCCAACCATGTGAACTGTTACCGCTTACCTGTACCGTATGCGCAGAGAGAAGACGCCGACTTCAGATGCCCTCAACGATGTAATTTATTACATAGCAAAAAAAGAAAAAAAACAGAAAAAATTTGTCCTTTTCAGGACATTATCTTTTCCGAAAGAGAACTGCTAATCATACGCACAAAATTAAACACGAGATCCCCACACCTTATAACCCCTGTGTTCATTCAAAATAAAAGCCCCGTGATCCATTCGGGCTATTTTTATCAAAAATAAATTACCCCAATTATCTTTTCCGAAAGAGAACTGCTAAATCACACGCACACAATTAAAAAACGAAATCCCCACACCTTATAACCCCTGTGTTCAATCAAAAATAAAAGCCCCGTGATGCATTCGGGCTATTTTGATCAAAAATAAATTATCCATTATTCGGGGTTATGTCCCCCGGTTGAAAAAAAAGAACAATCCGTTATCGCGCAGATTGTTTATTAATTAATGGGGCAAAAAGAAAAAAATCCTGTGTTTGATATATGTGATAGAGATCCGTTCTGACAAGAACGTTTTCATATAGGCCAGGGATTGTTTTTTTTGATTTGCTAATAAAAAGGGAGTAATGTAGGACATTCTGTGCGTTAAATTGATGTGCTCAGTTAAGAAGTTTCCTCCCTCGGAAGGCATGGGTTGCTCTGAAAAGAGCATTTATTTGTTTACCCAGTTTATTCTGGGGAGAGTAGCTTACATCTCCTTGGTTGTCTTGTGGCTGACGTAGTGGTTGATTGGGAAATAGCGATAGGGGCTAATCCCGTACTCTTCATCGATTTCTGCATCCAGGGGCTGCCCGTCTCTGAACCGGGCAGCCGAGATGGTCGGTGGCGGTTGTTCGTACACTATTTTAGGCATGTCATCAGCATCATCATCCAGTAGGCAGGCCGGTCCCAGATCTTGTAATGGGAAAATGTCCTCATCTATGCAGGCTGTGAGATCTGGAAAAATCATAGCGGTGTCGGTGTCTACATGAAGGCAGGCAACATCTTCTTGGGATAGAGGAGGGGTTGTCTCTTCCTCTGTTGTCTGTTCCTCCACCTCTTCTGCCCTTGACACAGTATACGATGGTGGTGTTGTTCTCCTCGTTGGTGGTGGTGGTGAAATCTCCAATATTTCATCACATCTCAAAATATCGAATACATGAGGTTCGGGCACTGTGGTTGCCGCTGTACCAGGAGGACTGGGATGCATTGCACGCATCACTTCATAGAGTTGATCAAACCAGTCCTCCTGGTTGATGGTGGAATGTGCGGCAGCCAACAGTGCCCGCACATTGTTCGATGTCGTGTCTTCCCCTTCATCTTCATGCAATAAATTTGCACGCCAGCCTCTAAATTCGTCCCTCCAGAAGCGGCGTATGTACTGGCGCATTATTCTTTCTTTCCGCTGTGATAATCTTGAACTCATCTTGGCTGTTGTTTTTCATGTGTTTTTGGTGACTCTGGAAAAATTTTATGATAAACCTATACAAGAGAAGCCACTATATATAAACAAGACGCGGACGTCAGCGAAACCGGGTAGACAGCCAAAACATTCTGGGAACACTGAAAAATTCGGTGTGTTTCCTTGTCAATTATAAATGCCTGTTTTTTGTACAATACAGCTCACCGCTCGTAGAATTTTTAGTTCCAATTCATCTCACCTAAATCAAGGACTTGTATTAAAAATTTCAGCCGTCTACCCCTTGACTACGGCCTGATTTTTAATTTTTACCGAGTTTCCGAGCCGTACTCTTCGAATGCGCAAAATACAGAAAACCCGCTTCATTAAAAATCAATGAATGGTCTGGATTAAAAATAGAGCCAGTCTATCTCTTAGCAATCGATACGCCTGCCCTGAAAATTCCAGCTCGTTTCGATCATGAGAACTGTAGCAAATCAACAAAACAGTGCCTTCTTTTACGGGAAAGAACGCACATTGCTACGCACTTCGCGGGTTAAATTTCGCGCCGACGGAATTGCGTCAGACACAACGGAGTTGCGCCCCCTTGGAAAAGTGCATTGTACCAATTTATGCGGTTTGATAATTTATTAAATGTGTTTGTCGTAGGAATACCCTTGTTTTATTAAGGTAACATTATAAAAAGGATGTGGGCTACCTATTTCAGTCATTGATTCCGTGAATTAACGGTGCCTTAAATTTATAAGCTGTATCATGCGTACTAGGGGTACACACTTTATTTAAAAAAACCCTTCACGTATCTAGAGGCTGTATGACGTATATACTATGGCTTGGCAAGCCTCGGGTTTCACTATTTTAGAGTACTAGGGTTGTTCAGGTAATTATTAAGACTTGAAATTCGAGTCTAGCCATGCACTAAATTTTATTTTTATCTTCGTATGAGTCCAGACTCTTAATTTAGCCACTCGGGACGCGTCTAAAAAAATAATGGCAGTGTTAAATAATTTCCCAGGGTATTTTTTTATTTTTTAACCATGAAAAATTGAATCGATCTATATATAAATTTTTGTCGGGCTAGTATTTTTTGTCATTCTTCAGTATGGCATCGCCAGGCAAAGAGCTTGCGTTCTTTCAAGTCACGTCAAATGTTCAACCCACACCAGTCCGTCAGATGGCCCTTCATCTCACCTTCACATTGATACCTCACTCGGCTCGATCGGGCCACTAGGGGCTCTCCTAGCTCCAAAAAGGCTATTTTGCAGATAAATGTCAACATCGGGTGTACGAAGATTTTTTTTTTTTTTTTTTTTAGAGGTAGTGCGTTGAGTGAAGTATTAAATGGAAGCTGACGTGAAATGCTTCACATTGATACCTCACTCGACCCGATTGGCCCACTAGGGGCTGCCCTAACTCCAAAAACGGCTATTTTGAAGATTGCGCATGCGCAGAATGCTTATAGTTCAACCTACACCAGTTCATCAGATGCTCCTTCACGTTACCTTCAATTTGAT